>UYYA01004136.1:0-160928 GCA_900624975.1 Angiostrongylus costaricensis | reverse complement strand
CGGTATTGACTTTTAAATTCCTTCTCAGACGACGGACGATAAAGGGAAGCATCTTCAAGGTGCTTTTCCGTTATCTCAACTCCTAACTGATGGGGAATTACAACGAACTCTCCACCCTTATCACTAACCGATAGTCTTATGTTTTTTGACCTTATCAGCTCTCGTACCTCTTGCATACCACGTTTTTGTATTTCAGTGAGGTTGGAGCAGTATCTTTTAGCGCGATAGTGATTAAGGACTTTGAAAGTTTCATTCGTAAACATCCGAAATTTAACATCAACTTCATTAATGGGCTCTTGTTGTCTAAAGAACGGTTGAGGAAATGGTGGTACTGGTATCGCCCCTACTCTTTGTTGTTCGCGCCTATTTTGCGCNGCATACCACGTTTTTGTATTTCAGTGAGGTTGGAGCAGTATCTTTTAGCGCGATAGTGATTAAGGACTTTGAAAGTTTCATTCGTAAACATCCGAAATTTAACATCAACTTCATTAATGGGCTCTTGTTGTCTAAAGAACGGTTGAGGAAATGGTGGTACTGGTATCGCCCCTACTCTTTGTTGTTCGCGCCTATTTTGCGCTTCATCTTTAGCTTTTTTGCGGAGTCTATCTTGAAGTTCATGTAAACTACATGCGACCCTACGCAAGGTTACCTTAGAAATGGGTTCCGATGGTGAGAAACTCGGTCCCAATTCTAATAACGAGCGCGCACCGTCAGAGAGGGCTATGCCTCCTAGCACGGTCAACCATGAATTTCTTTGCACATTATTTATCCTACTGTGAATCGTTTGATCTTCGTTGGCGGTGTTTCTGTATGCTCTTGAAGCCGTGTTATGCGATTTACTCAAAAGGTCTTCGAATTTTCTCCGCAAAGTTACTTTAGCATTAGACCTAATAGAGTTGCAAATCAACACTGACCCACCCACTATTCTCCTCCAGAGGCGGTCCTCCAAATACTGAGCACAATAGTTTTCTTTCCTCTCGCACTTCTTCCACTTAGCGAGCATCTGGTTTTGTTTGCTTCGTAGACAGGTGCGCAGTACTTGCAATTCGATGTCCAGTACTCGGTGGTCATCCTCTGGTAGTCCGCATACTTCATGTAGTCGTTTTCTTTTTATGAATTTTGGAACGACTTGGTGTTTTATGCAGCGGCGGAGAAAGTGTATTGACTGTCGAGCTAAGACGATCTTTTGTCTCAGTGACAGCGCTTCTTTTACAAGTCGGAAATATNTGAATTTCTTTGCACATTATTTATCCTACTGTGAATCGTTTGATCTTCGTTGGCGGTGTTTCTGTATGCTCTTGAAGCCGTGTTATGCGATTTACTCAAAAGGTCTTCGAATTTTCTCCGCAAAGTTACTTTAGCATTAGACCTAATAGAGTTGCAAATCAACACTGACCCACCCACTATTCTCCTCCAGAGGCGGTCCTCCAAATACTGAGCACAATAGTTTTCTTTCCTCTCGCACTTCTTCCACTTAGCGAGCATCTGGTTTTGTTTGCTTCGTAGACAGGTGCGCAGTACTTGCAATTCGATGTCCAGTACTCGGTGGTCATCCTCTGGTAGTCCGCATACTTCATGTAGTCGTTTTCTTTTTATGAATTTTGGAACGACTTGGTGTTTTATGCAGCGGCGGAGAAAGTGTATTGACTGTCGAGCTAAGACGATCTTTTGTCTCAGTGACAGCGCTTCTTTTACAAGTCGGAAATATCTTGCTGGTACATCTTGTAGTAACTCCGAAGTCCGACTTTCTATTAACCTCGGCATTGATTGAATATATCTTTCTACTTCTGTTCAGCGATCACGAGGTGCTATTTTATTTCTTTAATTACGCACAAGCTGACGTTTCCGCGGATTTCGCCTTCCTCAGAGCCTGGAACGGTCAACTTGACAGCAATCCACTCGGCCAAACACCTCCATAACCAAACAGAGAAAACGCTAAACCAACGTCTTCCACTGAGTATGTCGCGTGAAGACCGACCGCACCAAATTCACATGGAAGCGTAATGTGCTCCTCCCATCAGAATAACAGGTTTATACACTGTCCAATATCGCGCGTGATAACGAGGCATTCCTCCCTGCTGTTCATTTTCGGATTCTTGGAATTTATCCAGAATGCCTCTAGAGTTTTGCGCGCTACCACAGAAATCTTGCACAATACCTTATACTGGTATTCTAACGCGTGAATGGCTCATTACTTATCTATGTGAATTCTGTGCTGTTAGTCTCCATATGAATTTCTCAGTGCAGAACTCGCAGGGAGCGGTGGGCGTGTGAGGAAGCTGTTTTATATCCAAGATGTTAAGATGTTGACTAAATTGGGTACCTTATTTTTTCCGTTGAGGTTATGGAGGTCCTAGGCTGACTAGGAAGCGCTTAACCTGGTTTTTCCAGGCTCTTAAGAAGGCGAAGTCCGCCGAGACGTCAGCCGTTGGGAATAAATGCTTTATAATGACACTGTTTTGTGTAACTCCCACGTCCGACTTTCTATTAACCTCGGTATTGATTGAATAATTCTTTCTACTTCTGTTTAGTAAACACGAGGTGTTGTTTTATTTCTTTATTTGTTATTTTATCTTATTTATTTTTATTTACTGTTTTGTGTGTTTTTCAAAAAAGAAACAATAAGAAACAAAAATGGGCATAGGGTCGTATTCGTGCTTCCAAAAGAATGAGAGACGCCACCTGATGGAGTCACACAGTGTGGCACCTGCTGGGACTAACCATATCGTTACAAATAGAAGATGATGCTTACTTAACACATCCTATAGGACCTACTCTATACTTTGAAAAGAATAACCTATGTCTAAAGAAAAAAATGTGGCACAGTAGGCAGAAAATAAAATGTTTACATTGTGATTTCGACTACAACCTAAGCTTAAGTGGGTTCGACGCCGATTCGTGCTAACCAGATCAATCCCGCTCACGGGTGATTGCTGATAACAACGTTAGGTAGAAAAATAGCTGAGAAAAACGCAAAGCGCGGACATCCGTGGAGCAGCATGCAATGCGCGAGCCCCCGGATAGGGAAGTCGTGGTTCGATCTGGCCCTGGACTGAAGTTTTGTGAATATTTCAGCATCATTGTGGTTGTAATCTTGGTTTCATTATTAATTTCGTACCTTAGTAGGAACGTGTCGCAACACTATTTTTTTGCCATATAAGCCATATGCCATTAGATTTCAAGTCCATTTCAATTACTCGACATTAACTCGCGTACTCTCCGTAAAAAAAAGCTCAGCAGGGTAAGCCGAAAAAGGAGAAGCAGCTACCACGCGAACTAATCACTCCTTTGCCCATCAGTGGTGAATACACCAATATCGAATTTTACTGTTTCTATGGGAAAAAACGGGTCGCATTGAACTGCCACCTGTGTGACTCCGTGGCATAGAAACAATTTCCATAATTTTCTTTTTTCTTAGTTCATCCCTTTTCGGCAGGGGTAGTATCTCGGACGTCCACAACTTCAATACGAAAACGACTTCTCGCTCACCTGACTCGTTCAGTTGTGACGACTAGAGCGACTTCCGAAAATGTTGAGCTTTTAGCCTACTTTTGCATAGTTAACAATACATTGATCTCTCTTCATAACACCTTCGCCATGTCATGAACCATTCGTTCCTCACAAGGTCTATCATTGCAGTTCAATGAAAAACTCATCTTCTTTCCGCTTTCAGACACCCTCCACTCCCTAAATGTGTCCTGAATAGCCGCTAATGGCCACGGTCGTCGATTCATGGGCAGTTATGGGCGCCAAATAACGACCAAGCTCCTCTTCACTCCTTACCCAACATTTCGCGATCCATCAAGAAGCATTGGACTCTTTCTCTATTAATACATGATGCTTCACCAATTTTCCCTGAAGTCTCGCGTTGTTTAGAGAGTTATAGCAAGTTTTGGCACAGTTGGCCTCATCATATTATAAAAAGGTCCAAAAGCGTAAATTAGGTTGCGTGGAAATTGACCCCAGATTTGACATTTTATTTTTCTTCTGTTTATATTTCTTATTCTTTTATTTCTTTTTTGTTTTTGTTTTCTATGCAGTTTTCCTTTCGAAGTCTGTGGTACCAGTCATAATTGCAAAGCTTGTTCTATGAACTTTCGCTCGTGTAGTCGAATTATAGTATAAATATGTTTCTTACAAATTTCAAAGCTCAGTATTTCAACTGTGAAGGCTACAGATTCGACATATCTACTTCTACGAATTCAATTCAGACTCGTACGTACTCAGCTCAAATGGCTCAACACATTGGGGTATGGGGACGAGGAAATGCACACGCGCTCACAGTGCGGTTTGAAAAAATTTCGTTGTGATGAATTCTACCATGAAGATGAGGGAGATTGCGGACGTCCTTCTGCCCATGATTACGATGAACTGAAGGCTTTAGTGGCAGATAACTGCTCGACAGGTTGCGCAGAAAAACTCGATGTGAGCATTTCACCTGTTTCGCAGGGCCTAAAAATTTGGAGATCGAAGAAGCGTGACGATTTGTTGCAGCATGAACTGAGTGGTACTCAGCGAAATTGTCCTTTCGAGTCATCGTAGGTGCTTCTGACAACCTAGAACGACCCGTTTCTCGACGGTCTGGTAATGTTCGCATGGAATCGCACAAACTAGATGCAACCGCAAACTAACATCCGAACTAGCAAAACAATGCGGACAGCCGATAAAATGTCATAAAGAGAGAAGAGCAGCAGTTATGGTCGAAGCTGCAGAGGCTCAGAAAAGCATTTGCAAAGCCCACCGAAGCCTCGCCAATTACAAAACCAAGATGATTGCACTTCGACGCCCAGACGGAATAGTTACAGCGTCCAGAAAGGCAATGGAGAAAATCATTCACGAATACTACTAGGATGGATATGTCGTACCACTGGTTCTCCTTCCGAAGTCCAACAAACTATTTCGTCGGTGAAAACTCTATCAGCACTAGGTCCGGAAAGGATAAGATCTGAACACCTGAAAAACATTCCGCCAGTCCTCGTAAACACACTGGCTCGGTTCTTCACACACTACCTGTCAGACTATTGGATATTATTAGATTAGAAATATAATGTGTTAGATTAGGTTCCTGTTCAGTGGAAGAGCAGCAAAACTTTGTCCATATTCAAAAAGGGCGATCTGAGGTCTGTCGGCAACTACCGCTCAACCTGCTTGCCGTAGGTCGTCTACCAAGTTTTTACTCAAGTCATCCTAAACAGGATTAACAGAACCCTGGACGAAGTACAACCATGTAAGCAAGCACGATTTCCAAAAGGACTAGTACGATGGACCACATCCACACGATAACAAGCTTCATTGAAGTACTTCGAGAACCCAAAAGACCGCTCTGTCTCACTCTCATCGATTAAAAGAAAGCTTTACTCAATTTTCTAAATGATTAAGCTAACACGAGGTTGCTAGAAAAAACGTTCATTTGGTTAACACTTCGACACATTTGTCTTCTTTAGAGTCGCGTTGATCCGAGTCGATGGCCCATAGTGGGTCGTTGTCGCTATTGGGGTAGTCGCACCGAGTCGAATCCAATGGAGGGAGTGCCGTTCAAATCATACAGAAAATTGTTGATTACTGTTGATTATTAATGAGGTTTAATGAAAGCCGGTCTCTATGCTTTTGAATCAGTTGAGAAAAAGCAGTAATGGAAGCCCTAGATAGCCAGGGCGTCCTTCTTCAGTATATGAAGACTGATGACTGATTCTTCGTGACTGATGTAAAATTTCACAACCAAAATGTTACCATTCCACAACGATGTTGACATCGACGTCAAAAGAGGGTTTAGGCAAGGTGATACTATCTCGCCAAAATTATTCATCCCCTCCCTCCAGAACGTAGTGCGGACACTGGAATGGGGCAACATCGGAGTGGGAATTGATGGTCGGTAAGTACACAGCCTTCTCTTTGCTGATGACATTGTTCTTATAACACTAAACATTACCCAGTCGAATTGAATGCTAGTCTGCTTTGATAAAGCTTGTGGAAAGATTGATCTTCGACGAAATCTCACAAAAGCGATGTTGATGAAAAACGGACTGGTTTCGTATGCACCATTCAGGCTCAATGGAACGAATATCTCCGTATGCATCAGCTACCTCTATCTCAGTCGGGAAGTCGACGTGATATACGACTTAACTCCAGAGCCGACCTGGAGGAAGCGAGCGACTTGGGGAGCTTTTAAGAGTATCGAGGATGTAGTGGAGAGAACAGTGAAAGCCCGACTCCGCGCCCACCTATTCGACTCCACGATTCTTCAGGTCTTATCATATGCATCAGAAACCCTGCGAATACGTAAGCAGGATGAAAAATTACCTAGCGTTTTAGAAGGCGCGGTCGAAAGGGCATTATTAGAAATTTCTCGCTCGTATTACGCAAGTGAGGCAAAGGATCCGAAGCTTCGACCTGCGTCAGCGATCAAAAATTGAAGAAGCCGTTCTATACGTCAAACTGTCGAAAATAAAGCTACCGGACACGTAATACGTATGAGCGACAACCGGTGGACATAAGCCGTTCACGACTGGATTCCTCGGGATGTTAAACGTACTGTAGGAAGACCACCAGATCGATGGTCAGAGCTCTTTACGAAAACCCTAGAAGAAAGATGTGATGGTCAGCGAGTCGCTAATGCGGAAAGAACGCACTAGATTACTCTTCGACGCGAGAGGAGACGTGGAATGGTTACTGGCGCCGGCATACGAGTCATTCTACGACCAACGGGATGACGGGTGCTACGGTTGATACGGGTGACCGAAAACCTTATACAAAAGTGTAGCAAGTCTCCATTGTAGCCAATATTTCGGCGCATTCACCTTCGGAGTTACAATGATTCGAGCAGACTGGCCATAACAGTAATTTCTTGCAATGAGGGTCATGCAGTTACATGAAGTCGAATAGAATAGAGTGGTGAAACGGACGATTGAAGTGGCCACGGGCAGCAGTGCCCTTTCATACAGAAAGGGCTATTTAGTTTGATTTGTCATAGATTGGCAGTATACAATAGCAGAATGACCTAAGCTGCTTTAGCTTGGTGCAATCAATGCAGAATGTTATTCGTGTCCTTCTTTACAAAATATTTTGTAAACAAGCCCTCCATCGTCCATAACAGTACTTTGGTTTTTCATCTTCACGTCAAACTCCGCTCGTTAGTACCCAATCAATCAGGGGACCGCAACGGGTTCCCAGAAATGTTTTCCACACTTGATTAATCTTTCGAGCGTTCAACTGGAGGAATCCGAGGTACGCACACGATGAAGAACCGGTAGGAATTTTTTGCTCTGTGGGAAGCAATGGTGAGCGGAATTGACTGTGAAGTTCACCGAAACTCCACAGCCCTTCCTACTTCGCTATTCTTCATGAAAACCCTTCCCACTTGTGCCATGGTTTTATGTCGCTCTTAACAATAAAGTGCTCGTTCTGCGTTTGAATTGGGCCATACCTCTGTACGAAGTCGATATCGATATTCCGGTTCCTCATAGGGAAATATAATAAGGCAATAAAAGAATCAAGAATAAAGCATGAACTAAGAACAGGAACATGAAGACCTCTGCACAAAAATGTGCGCACCTACCTATCTGTCTATACAAGAATGCCGAACCGAATCGTATACGTTTCGTGTGCGGCCCGAGTATATGGGTTCGGATATATGTTAGCAGTGACATCGAGTTATTTGCCAACTTGAGATGGCCAACCGCAAGGTTTGTTTGCCGGCTCATCGCGAGCGCTCGAACCGGTCCGCCCTCCGCCCGTTGACCCTCGGCGCGTCTGCTAACCTCGCCGCGCGGTGCAAATGGGTCGCGCGCGACACCGCATGCTTTTCGTGCGGTTACGGAACTCGCAGGCAACGCGCTTCTGCGAGGCCAGCGTCCGTATGCATTCGTCTCCATTCGTTTACGTTCTGAGTTCTGTTCTAAGATCATCTTCTGTAGTAACTCCGCCGTTCGAATCACACATTCGCACGAAGTTTTGAGTTCTAAGCATTGGTTTTGAAGGAATAGCTTATATGGGCGAATTCGAGCTACTGAAATGCATCCTCACTTTGCTATGCACCTCCACTCCTAATGAACTTTGATGCATGTTAGCAAAGTGGTTGTTCTCATGAGATCCTCGTTCGTCCGCGTCCGTTGTCCGTATGCTGACAATGCTTCGATGCTTCCTGAGTGCTTTGTTCAGGCGTAGCCGACCGAGCGGGCTGTGTTGCAGTGGGGCTGATCGATAGTCGGCTGTCGTCTGCCGTTATCATCCCGATCTTCAACGACGATGACTCACTCCGAGCACCACTAATTTATCATCGTATCAGTTCCCATCACATCACATCGTGGGGTCGACGTCAATGTCACGACGGAGGCGTTCGTCGTACGGGTCGACTCTTCTGCCTTGCTTGCTGTCGATCTCGCTGTCCGCTCATGCTTTCAATCTGGACGTGTACGCTCCGATCTACAAATACGGCAAGGAGGACACCTATTTCGGCTATGCGGTAGCCGAACACTTCAAGGGTGACGTGCCAGTGTGGGTGGATCGTTTGAAATTTGTTCATAAAAGGGGTTGTACGCTTCATTTAACAATAGTTGGTTGTGGATAGCAATTTGGAACCGAACAGTTTTCCCTGTTGCTCGAAGTTATGCTGCCCTGGGACTAAGTCCTTCCAAACCAGCATTAGATGCTGCTGTAGCTCTAGTTTTGCTTTGAATGCTAGATGGCAAATTGTAGAACATGCTGGCTAAGTGCGAGATGATAAACTACACAGAGGGGACTCAAATTATTCTCGGAAGTAGGCTTGTAAGAAAAGCTGTTGTAGTTATGAGCAACTGTCTTGATTTTTTTGTTTTACAACATTGAGAAGCGCACATTTTCCTTAGTTTATAAACTCGACTAATGAACCCAAGAGTGACCCACGCGATGGTTTTAGCTAAGGATGAGGTGATCGATTTGACTTTGGGTTGTATATGTATTTTGGCAAGCTGGTTCGACTAGTCGTCCTTGTAGTTTTTGAGGAATGAAATGGGCTATCAATGTTTTCCTTGAATGGAGAAAAGAACAAATTTCTGAAGTTTCTTTATGATTATAGTAGGATTGGTTTACAGTGTTCTTGTTGGTGCTCCGCGAGCTGAGTCGGGCCAAGTCGGAACAAGTCAAGCAGGAGCCCTGTTTGCATGCCCTATAAATACGAAATACTCCGGAAATACTTCAAATTGGTGAGCGTTTTTTCAAGTTCCATTTCCCAAGTTCTATCTATTTCGGCTGTTAGTTTTTCCATCCTTTTGCTTTGTATGGGTGGTAAGCAGCTTAACTTCCTGCAGCAAGTCGTAACCGTAGTCCTCTGAGCCCTGATGACAGTGGTTGTCTAGGTGCGAACAAGTTCATGCTGAGTACGAGAATGCGTCATTTTATCTCAAGTCACCAGATTCTACTTTAACAGCTCGTGAGGTTCACTACCTGGGAAAGAACGGAGAACTTCTGGGCGCTTCGCTCTCTTCACAAGGTGTTAAAAAAGGAGGAGCTGTAGTAAGCTTTCTGTACTATTGCATTCTGATCTCTATGCTTCAGTCCTTTATCTAAGGATTTGCTTTTAGGTCTGTGCTCCGCTGATGAGATTCCATAATACAAGTGCATATACGCAGGGTGTTTGTTACGAGTTGAATTCCGACCTTTCTTTGAGTGCCACGTACACGAATTGCCTTCAAAAAAATCTGCCTAAACTTGAACGTCACAACGAATATGGGGCATGTATGGAAGGATTCTCGGCCGCATATTCTGGGGTAATTCTTTGCTTCAGAGGATATCTATAATTTAATTTATAAGGGGGTTTTTGCAATGAAGAAGGTTTGCTTGTGCGAATGTCTTTTATAATGCTGAGATATTTGCAAAACTCCGGACCGCAGGTGTCTGCGGTGGGGAACGAACGCGCTATTATTCTTTCCGCGGGCTAACTCGTTCACCACCACACCATGCGGGTCCTTCGTTTCGCCTGTCTTTGAGCTAGTTCTATCGATCACTGGCCATCAGCAATTAGCCGTCAACGGGATTGATCTGGGTAGCCAAATTCGGCATTGAACCCAGTTAAGCTGAGGCTATAGTTTCACAATCTTTACCTTTTTATTTACTGCCTATTCTTTTTAACGGCAGGGTGTGTTTAGGAATATCTCAGCATTATAGAAGTTATGTTTCGCAACATACCCTCCCGCTAAAAAGAATATGCAGGAAATGAAAAGGTTAACGAATGCTTTTTATTCCTATTCTTTTTTGACACTTTATATTTGTATATTTACTTCCTGATATTTTTGAAGATGGAGCACTTGTGGCGCAGTGGTTCGTCTACACGCGCTAGTTTACTCGATCGCGTTACTTCGCCAAAGTAATCCCTCCATCCGTCCGCGTTGAGTCTATCGTCGCCACACTTGTCGGGGACGATAAAAGTGCTGACTTGATACATCAGTAGGCCACGGAATTCACTGTACTAACCGGAATCCTTTCAATCTTCTCTATGATGCTTAGTGAATTCGAATGCCCGCCTCACATTAAAGGGCTAATTAAAGCTGATCGTTTCCATGCTTTATGCTATTTCTAAAAAATCTGTTCCAAGTGTTGCTTTCTTGTTGCATTGTCCACAAATTTCAGCGCGGTGTTTGATTTCTGCACAATTATGAAGAGAAGACTATTACTGTTGCTCTAAAACGAAACCAAAGACAAACTCCATCTGTTTATCGAACAGAAAGAGTTTCAAGCTATATTTTTGCTCTTCAGAACACGTTAGTGACGGGACTGGTTGGCGCAATGAAGTGGACTGGCGGTGTGTACGCTCGACGGACTGAGGGCGGAATTTTCGGAACCACGGTGATTTTTCTTTTCTTGACAGAGTACTGTTCGCCGAACAATCCCTTCAAAATGAGTACTATTTAATTACTCCAAATAATTCTGCGTTTTGGTCGCTGTTCTTAAATATTAGTCTGATTTGTAGACTGAAAAGTATACTATGGCTCAAGAAGAAGGAGGTGTTCGAACTGTACTTGCTGCCCATGATTATCTTGGCTATTCAGTAGATGTTGGAAGATTCGGATTCTGGTAGCTCTTTTTACTTGAAAATACTTAATGCTTTTAACTTGCTGTTTGTTGCAAACTCGATCACTTCATTCCTTGAACTACTCATCTGTAGGAGAACTGTCGTCATTTTGAGGTATCTTAAACTTGAGGCTTTCAGGTACGAAAAAGGAGAAAGAGCTACGATAGTTTCTGGCGCCACTCGCTTTGGCCAGCATGGTGCTGTGATATTCATGCCTTTCACAAAAGTATAGTTTTCGGTTTCATAGCAACACTGGACTTATGGTTCTTGAATGTATCATTCACATTTTCGAAGACTTTGGCAGTTATTACTTTTTCAGGAACGCGGAGATCTTTTGACTTTCAATGAGGATAAATTTCTTTTGAATGGTACAAAAATGGGGTCTGCTTTTGGATACGCGATTGAAGTTGTTGATCTGAACAACGACGGGTTAGCGCACTATCCTGTTCACTTTTTAGGTCTACTTCAACAGCTATTAGTTTTTATTCAGTTTCGATGACCTTATTGTCGGAGCTCCCTTTGAGCACCGTTCTGACGCAGACGGACATTTCGGTGGAGTGGTTTATGTTTATTATTCACAGGGGAAGGAACGAAGCAAGGTATTTTTAGTGTATTGGAACTTCATTGTTTTCAAATGGAATATTTTGATTGCAGAGTGAGTCGCTGAAGGTTTTCCACACTCCTCTGGTTTTGAAGGCGCCAGGATTTTTCTCTCAGTTCGGCCTCTCATTATCTAGTCTGGGAAATATTGACGGTGACAAAAATGGATTTAATGGTGGATTTTAAAATCTTGAGATAGCACCTTATGTAGGGAATTTTGAAAGTTTTCGTTTAGATTTTGTGGTGGGTGCTCCGTTTGCTAATGAAGGGGAAGGTGCTGTTTATGTGTATCTCGGACAGAAGTCCGTGAAAGACTTTAAGACAACTGCTGCTCAGGTCAGCTTTTGTTCTGAATATTCTTTTTCCCATTTACATTATCACACAGGGCCCAACATGTATTTAGTACAATCGATTTGATGCGAAATTAACGATCATTTTCAATTTCATCGCAAATCATGTTAGGCTCTTTGATATTTTTGAATTAAAATAAAAAATACCGAAACCTAGAGACATATATACATACAAATATGTATATGTGCTCATATATATATATATGCATATATATTTGTCCATTTACGTATGCACGTACATGCATATATATATATATATATATATTTGTATATATACGCAGCTTAAAGCTTTCGACATTGGTGATCCATAATGGATGCGCTAGACCTTCGATTTCATCAAGCATTATTAGAAGCGATCGAATGCATTTCTGGCCCATACAATGAGTTGCCGAGGTTTACTGATGAGTCAAGGCAGTGCTGGTATCCTTGCAACCATGTTTGGTACAAGTTTGACCTCGGAGTGATAAACGGTTATATGAGTCTGGGGTGCGGGTTCAAACTAACGGCCGCGTGGATATTGCAGTGCACCTCTGACTACTACGCCACATTCGCCGCCTATATATCTGAACATACGTATGTGTATAACGGAAGGGCTGGGCTAGAGTCAGTCTACAGTACGCGTGTGGTCAGCACTGCAGTCACAATTCGAGGCTAAGCAAGCATCCCATACCTTTATGGTTGGTAAACTGGTACCAGACTTGTTTGGAAGAGTAAACGTGATTCATCGGTGGGCCTCCATAGCTATGCTTATTTGCTTATTAAGGTCATTATGGGTTCCGACTTGCCAAATCTGCGTCGTCCTGTCAAATCCTTCGGTTTCTCCCTATCTGGTGGTTCCGATCTGGATGGAAACGGCTATCCAGATCTTGTTGTCGGAGCTGTTACTGAAAACTTTGTAACCATACTGCGGTAAACTTCTATTTCGTTCTGTTTTTCAAAATTGAACTTTTAAATCGAATTTAAATTGGACTAAAATTCAAAGTTACAGTCCAAATTGATTTTTGTTTTTGTCAGATCCCGTCCTGTGATCAGCATATCGGTGTCGCATAAGACAAAGAATAAATATATTGATATCGAGAAGGGCAAGAATTGCCCGCGTGGTACGAAAACTTGGTATGTTTAATTATTTATTGTATAAAGTTGATATGATCCGATTTCCACTTGATATCGTTGCTGTTCAGTTTCGCACTCGATCTGGAAATTTTCGTCGAATGGGATTCTTCTAAAGGAGGCAATCTTTTCGATTTTAATTATAACGTTTTCACTTGTAATTTAGAGGTTCGCTTATTTCTTTTCACTTTTTGTATTGGGGTGGAGATTTTTCAAAAGTGATCTGCAGGTTGTTGCCTTGAATCAAGGCGTGGAATTGCGGGCAAACATAGGTGGATCTGCTTCAACTAATCATAGTTGGCCGTGTGGTCGAGGAGCTCACCGTGGACGTCAAAAGTACACTGAAATAATTTATATACCTGTTAGTTATATTGCTGCTTAGGTAAAAATATGCTGCTTTTATAGCGTGGTGGTTCAATTCAGGAGAACGATAATTCTGCAAAGGATTGGATCAATCCTCTAAAGTTCCGTTTTACTGTGCGGATCATG
Source organism: Angiostrongylus costaricensis (assembly GCA_900624975.1). NCBI lineage: Eukaryota > Metazoa > Nematoda > Chromadorea > Rhabditida > Metastrongylidae > Angiostrongylus > Angiostrongylus costaricensis. Next base: position 147,335 of record UYYA01004136.1, on the reverse strand, counting down.
AATGAGCGGAAACCATTTCAACCAGAAGAGGGTCATCCTATTGCTGATCTGAACCACTATCCTATGCTTAATAAGTACGGCGCCAGTTATGAGTTTCAGGTGGGATTTACTCTCAAAATCGAAAAATTTAATTGGATCGTCATTAGAACTTCCATTTCCAGATACCATTTAACACCAGATGTGGTGAAGATCAAGTGTGTCAGACGGATCTTGTTCTAAAGGCGATATTTGTCGACATTCCAAAGTATCTGCTTTTTTAAAATTGTTATTGAAGGATGAAAGCAAGAGAACACCGTTTCAGGACGGAACATGGTTACGTGTCAAATGTTGGTGACAAAGATTTTGTCGATATCACTTTTACGGTAGAGAATCGGAAGGAAAAGGCTTATCAAGCAGCATTATTTCTCAAATTTGATGTCGAAGAACTGGAGTTGCCGATGATTGTCGGTTAGTATGAAACACAGGCGTCATTCTTGGCTATAGTGGATTCTGCTTCTTTTAGGAAAGACCAGATTAGGGTGGGAAACGAACAAGAACATGGTTGTTGTCCAACTAGGTAATCCTATGGACTCTGGCACAAAGGTATTGCTGATTGTGAACAATTCTGACAAGAATAAGACTTCCTACAACATTCTTGCTTTAGCATTCGTTTGATTTACGGTTCAAAATAGTACGCGGTAGGACAGAAGGGATTGGCAGACCACTCCAATTTGCAGCCCTTGTTAACTCCACGTCGTTTGAGATCAACGAAGGTGAGCAAAAATAGTTCAGCTTTAGAATAGTGCTTGTTCTGAATAGTTTGCGCTTATTGTCACCTATTGAAGTATTGCAACTAATGAATCTTATTACCACATCAGTGATTTCTTGAATGTGGTGACAAAACGCAATCAATGCTTATAAGCTTAGTCTCTCCATACTTTCATACTTTTTACGAGCATTGTAGTAGTAGTTCTGCAGAATTCTTCTTTAATTTGTAAAATGTCCTAGTTCTAATTTAGCTAGAGCTTACTTGGGATTTTGCTAGCGTAACATTAACAAATAATAGCCGATGCTATTTTTCCTATAGTCTATAGTAATTTTTGTGTAACATTGGTACTTGAGAGCCTGAAGTTTTCCAAAATTTCATCTCAATTCCGAAGTTATTCATTAGTTTTAAGAAACTTGGAAGCGATTTTTTAACTTTTCGAAAAATTTTCGATGCAATCATGTTAGTCAAAATCGTGAATATACATTCGGGGACAGCGTCATATTGGACGAGATCCCATTTATGCAAGCTCTTCGCTGTTTGAAATGTTATGCTGGTCGGGGAAGCTGAAAATTTGTTTTCTGAACCTCTACAAATTTGAATTCCACAGTAATAGAATATCACAAATTGCGTCCTATTGGTCAAGTTCTGTGAATACCGCCGTTTTTTTTTTTGTTCAGTCATTGAAGTTCCGTGCTGGGAGGTGTCTATCTGAATTTGAAATCGGAATAGTTTTCGGTCGTATAGGAATTAAGTGTTAAGTAATTTCACATAATTAATTGTGTATTAAAACGATATTTCTAATTATAACTCAAATTTTGTAGGAGACAATGTTTGGAACTCTGAACTGCAAATAATTAAAAAAGCTGAGTTAGAGCTCATCGGGACCAGTGATCCACCACTCATTCGTTTTGGTGGGGAAGTGAGAGGTGCGTGATGCTCTTTATCAAAATACCCTTTCACATGTTTTTCTTTATAATACGAGTCAGATACTTAGATGAGTCTTCAATGGATTTGGAAGAAGATATCGGAGTAATGGTTCGTCACAATTACACACTTCACAATAGAGGACCATGGACTGTTCGTAATGTTCTCGCCAAGGTATTGTTTCCTTCTTATTTATTGAACGTTTTGTTCAGAGTTGCTGTTGAAAAGGCTGTTGTTCTACTTGCCATCAGTGGTCTTTTTCGTACTTGTCATGGACGAATATGACGATTGCTTTAGTTTGATTGGCCTTACCAAGTCGTGTCAGCTCAAACGAAGCGGAAGTGGGCGCTTTATCTCCTCGATGTTCCAACGGTCACAATACATAATACTGATGGGACAGTAGACATTAGAAGGCATGTGTTTAAAGGATTTTGTGTAATTAACAATGAATACTCTAATCATTTAAACTAGTTCTACAGGTGTTCTGTTGAACGAAGGCTCGAATTTGTGAACCCATTGGACCACATCAAATTGAATACAAAATATACTACACAGGAGACATTTCCACCTAGACAATCTATAGGAAGACGTTTGAAGGTCTGCTTTGTATATCCACAAATTTCCTGTTGGAGACATAACTCTTTTCCTGTTCTTTATTCGTTTTTACGCTAACTGTTTTTATTATAGAGAGGCGTAGAGGCACTCAAGGTTATGGATGCTGGCTTTTTACGATCGCGAATCCAGCCTCATAAACGAAATGAAAATGGTGTTGATGTCTCGGTCGTTACTATAGTGAGTAATCTTGGAACTGGTTGTTGTTTAACTGGGTTCAATGCCGATTTGTGCTCCCCAAATCAATCCCGCTGACGGGTGATTGCTCATAGCAGCGTTAGGTAGAAAACTAGCTGGAAAAAACGCAAAACAAAGGTCTCACTGGTGCAGCGTGTAACATGTGAGATTCCGGAGGGGGCAATCGTGGTTCGATTTGGCCAGGGGTACAAACTTTGCGAATATCTCAGCATCGCTGTGCTTATATTTCACATCATACCCTGCTATGAAAAGTTAAAGTAGGCAGCAAGTAAAAGGCTAACATTGCTTGTTGTATTTGTCACCATGGTGTCGACATTACTGTTGTAGGGATGCGCTGAAAAGACAGCCAAATGCTTCACAGTGACTTGCCATTTCGACTTCCTTGATGCAAACTCGGCACCCGTTATCGATTTCCGAGCTCGACTGTGGAACTCTACATTCATTGAAGTAAGTCATGTTCCGGTTCCTTCAACATAGATCACTTGTCGTCAATGTCTTAAATCTCCTGTTTTAGGATTATTCTGATGTAGAATACGTTGAAATAGCATCTTTTGGGAAAATAGAGGTAGATGTAGCTCAAGGAATTGAGGATAATCCAAGCAATAATGCAGTGAGCGCGAAAACAATTGCATATCCGGATCGGCCAACTCTTGGTTTGTATTTGAGATCAGTACCTTTGATACACTCTAAATTGTCCTTGCTCAAAGTAAATAAACCAAATATTTTAGGTTCACGCCCGGTTCCATGGTGGTTAGTACTAGTCAGCATGTTTCTGGGTCTTCTGATTCTTTTTATTTTGGTGATGATTTTGTGGCGCTGTGGGTTTTTCAAACGAAAGAAATACGGTGAACCAAGTCTTTATCGAGCTGAGTTACAGCATGAACACGAACAATGGAGTCAGTCTCAAATGTAAGGCGTTTGATAACTTTGCTGCATTTGGGTGGGTCATAATGTGGTCTATTTGTTGCAATTTCTCAAGTCTTCTAAAGACAGTATCAGATCAGTTATATTGCGGCATGTTTCAACATTTTTTTTTGCTCAAGACGTTATCTAGTTTACCACATTTATTCTGTTTGTATCTGCCCTCCCACTTATCTTTCAATACGTTTTCACTCAGAAACATATCTGTTATCTAATTGGGTGCATATGTAGCGGTTGAAGGTTCGAGACGAATCTGTCAGCCGCTGTTGTTCAAGCTGTTACGTTGTTGTGTACACATGTGATGCTGTTCACTTTAATAATATTTATTATATCCATAAAGCGGTAGCTCTTAATTCGACCAATTGTTAAGAGATAATTCAAAAGACCAACTTTCTATAAACCTCGGCATAGTTGATTTATATATCTATCTATGTGCTTTTATGAATTGGTCTTTTTGAGTTGACGCGAGTAGCACTGGTAACAGCACGGCTTTGAGGAAGACGAAGTCGCCGAAACGTCAGCCATCGACCAACAACATCAACAACAACGACAACAAAAACATACCAATCACCATCGCATCAGCTCAACAAAATCAGTTCATAAAAACATGTTAAGGTATATATATATCGTTACAATTAATCAGAAGCAGTAAGAATAGTATTCAATACAACATTGAGATCTGGTTTCTTCATGGAAAAGAGGATTTTTAAAAAATTTAAATAGATACATGTATTAACAAAATTAAGAATAATGAAAGACTATTTTTTTACGGAGACATTTGAATATTAGAAAAACAACCGTCGTCGCCTGTTACATAAATATGCTTGGTGAAAAGAGATGCTAACATCATAAGATTTTCGTCAGCAAAAAAGGAAACGATGGAACGCCGTTTACCAGATGAAAATGCGACAAGGACAGCGAGTGTGTTAGCCACAGCGCTTTCCTCCAAATAGCTCTCTCGATCGGTCTCCACCTAATTAACTATTAAGAAAGCGGAATATGTGAGCCGATCATTTTATAAAAGAACGAAAACTGCTTACTATAATTAGTGACTCTTCATTTCTCACAGAATAATCAACCGACAGTTCAGATGCTTTTTCAAGTGGATAGTCCTCCATGTAGTAAAACCTAATTCTTCTGTATCGTGCAGGATCCACAAAACACTTCTTAGGAACGACCGTATTTCTAAAATGATCACTTTGAGCTATTCGCTAACCAAAAGACAGCACTAACACGAACGTGTTGGCTGGTTTAATCAATATGAAATGATTTTTTTGATGTGGAAGGAAGAAATGTGCGCTGAAGGTTTAGCAAGTCACTATTTCATATTGAAGTGTTTTTCGCTTCTTCATTCGTGTCTTATTGCTTTGTCCTTCCTTATAAATCCATTACCCCGCTACCAGTTTAAACGGGTTAATTGACGTAAAACATAGAAAACTGTTATATGCGGAACATTACATGATTTTGCTACAGGAATATAAAAGGTTTAGCTTTTGACGATAAAGGGATCAAATTCACTGAAAAAAGCGCGGGGATCAAAATGAAGACGCGAGAACAGCTCGGGACAAGGGACCGTGGTGCAGTTGGTAATACGTGAACTCCTGAAAATAGTCATGAGTTCGAAGCTGGTCTGAGGTTCCGAATTTTGCAAATGCCTCAGTATCACTTTGATTGCATCGTAAGTCTGTTCCGATCCCGGTCCCCTTCTTACCTTTCACACCTAGTCCTTCTGACGTAATGAGTTTTCCTGTGCTTCGTAGTAGTCCATTCAAGCGCTGCTAAAAATAGTTGCTCAGATACGTTACTGGATGAGAAGATGACTACCAGGTTCTCCGAAATCCTATCCTTGGATGTTAGAAGGACCGACATCTATAACAAGTTGTGAATAACGAGCAGAAAAAAAAACACCTTTTCGAAATTAAAAGACAAATGTTGGTATTTCGTGCAGTATTTGTCAGATTTCGAACAATGTTTGTGGTGTTGGAACAAAAAACCGAGCTATAGGCTCAACCTTCATTCCCATTTCTTATAAGAAAAATTGGATTGCGTCAATAAAGAGCATTTATGTCGTATAAAATATATAGGCCACAATCAATCAATGTAGATATTCCACAGATCAGCAAGGGTAAATCCTGGTTTTAGCTGTTCAATGGCTAAGCCCAGTTCTTCACTAAACACTGGTGGACGTCGTTCGTCGGAGTGCACGTTACCATCGGAGAAGTAGGCCTTAATAAAGGATATTTTATAAGGCAATAGAATCTTGGTCTCTACAATGGAATGGAGACCATATATGTTAAAGTGGACAGTCCCTATAGATGTTTTGCTTTTGTTTTGGTGCATAACGCTAGATTTGAACATATTTTTACTTCTTAAGTATCAGTAGCTTACGGATTCTTTTTTAAAGGTTGAACAGATGGATGCAAATAAAATGTAACCCGCTAAACCATTACGCACACAAATTTTCGTTAGTTAGAACCCTCAAGGTCAACCACAGCCATTCATTCAAGACTGAGTCTATATTTAAACATGAGTAACGATCTCAGTGGGTGACGCTATCAGTACCTTATGCTACGAATTTTATCTCTTTCAAAAGTTAACATAATGATTTCACCAAATAACATGACATCATCCATCTTTTCTGAACTGCCAGATCTTGAGAGAGACAGTGATCGCTTACGTCGTTTTCTGCTTATCCTTACAATGAGGTGAAAATACTCGAACACTACTAATTCCTTGAAACTGCATGACTTTTACTGCACTTACGGCGAATGCGTCCGTTCTTAACTCTTTCTGTTCCTCTTCCTCCTCTTCCGTTTCATTCATTGTTTCCGCATTTGACTCTCGAGGAGAAGGCTACAAGTCCTTCATTCAATGTATTGTCACTCAACAATACCTGCAAAAACCCACAGGCTTATCCTTCGAAAAGGTCACGCCAAAGATAGGCTGTATATTCGCAGCTTTGTGAAGAGCCTGAATGGCTGTGCACACCTGCTGGAGACGCTCTGCAGGATCAATACGAAATCCCAAAACGTATTCTCCACTCTAAACAGGACTTCATAATCGAAGAGATTAGGAGAAATGTACAGTCTAAAAGTACCTACTGTATTCCCATAGTTCCATAAAACAGTATACTAATTGTAATTTAAAACTAGATACTTATGACTCAAAACTCAATCTTTCATTTTTACAATCGCTATAGCATCAAAAAATGAAATCTAGCCATTTTGGTTTTTAGTCTTCAAAGAAAAACCCAGCTTCAACGATTTGCAGAAAGAGTCTCTACGAAAAAATTACATTACAGAGTAGGTTCATCAGAGTTGCATACAACTCTAACGATGTGTGATGAAGTCGAAAGCATGGTACAACCTTAAGGAATTGATCGACGCCAAATGCATTTACCTTTTACGCTTTATCCTTTACTTAGACTCTGTGTACAAGTGTACAGAACTACTCAGAGCGACACGATGACACCCTAGTTCTTAATATTTTTGTTTCTACTGCTGTAAAGAATTGTAGTGCCTGCAATTTCTCCTAACACTACTTTTTTCTTTTTCTCATTGAATGCTGACAGCAATATAACTGCATAGTGACAATGAGAGGAGCCAAAAATTTGGTCCCCAACAAACCCGAGATTGAGCATCGTCGCCAGTGTTAATATATAAGTTGATATGAATATAACAAATTGTTGTCAACGATACGCATATCATGTTCGGTTCGTTATGAGCGAAAATACAGTGTAATTTCTCAAATTTTTTGTTCATTTTCGTTAGTGTACGGGAATTAAATTTATGTTAAATGCAATAATAATAATGCTGAGATGTTTCCAAAACCTATATCTCCAAATGAGCTTCGAACCCGTCAACGGGAATGATTTGGTGAGCACAAATCGGCATTGGACCTAGTTAAGCTGAACCTGCAGTCGAAATCACAGTGCTTAAAACTTTGTTCACTCCCTGTTAGTGATCACTGATAGCACCACTGGGTAAAAAATTGGTTGAAAGAAAGGTAAAGCAAAGGCCTCGACGGTGTAGTGGATAGACAATACGTGAGCTCTCGGAAAGGGTAATCACGAGTTCAAAGCTCATCTGTTGTACCTCCAGGTTTTGCAAATACCTCAGCATCGTTGTCGTTATATTTCACTTAATACCCTGCCATGAAAAAATAATGGGCAGTAAGAATTTTAATTTCTTATTGTTTTTTTCAAATCGGTTATTTTCTTTAGAAGTTGGAAGCCTTATAAATATGGCTGGACGTCATTCCCTATAAGCGCGTGCCCAGTCAGCAGCATGTTACGAGGCCTCGAGATCAAGTGCAAAGATGGTTAAGGACCATTAAAGCAGAACATGTTCAAATTGATGCAAAGACGACCAAAAATTGCCAGGAAGAACTCATGGCTACAGGATATGTAACTGATACTGGGACAAGCAGTCGCCTTTCCAAGTCCAATGACCTGGAGGTAGTAAAAGTTGTTCAAGAGATTTTTACTCGTAGCCCAAAAACTTCAATTCGACGTTCGTAATATATCTGACAAAAAGAAATCTACTCGAAATAACGTTTGTTCTGAAATGACTTCAGACAGGATTGCGGGTCCCTTCATATTTCGCGATACCATGAATGCCTAATGTACCTCACCATGCTGCATGTTATCAGTAACAAGGAGGATACTTAAGAGTTGAATTTCATACAAGATGGTGCTCCTCCACACTTTGCTATTGTTGTCTGTGGATGACTGAATGTCCGGTTTTCTGGGAGTTGAATAGATCGCTATGCTCCACATGAGTGGTCAACCAGAAGTCTTGACTTAAATTTCTTCTTCTTTGTTCGTTAGAAGAGCAAGTCTGCTCTAACTAAACGAAGGATTTTGGAAGAATTTGAAGGCAAATACGACAAGTTACGTGTTCCACTCCACAAGAGCACTGGTAAAATCAGTTGGAACAATTCCAAGACCGCTTAAAAGGCCGGTGGCGAATGCCGTTGTTCCTCACATTGAATTTTGAATGAAACTTCTTACTATCCGCCTTCTCCTCGTGTTTATTTCTCATAAAAGTTATGGTTAAAAACAACTTATAAGAGGCCGTTATTAAACTCCATAGGGCTAATGTTTCGACATCGTCGTTTTATTCGGAGTGATACTGATTCGAGTGGATTGCCCACAACCGGTCGTAGTCACGGCGTAGGCTTTTTGTTGCGTTATCGAGTCGAGTTGTTTGGAGTGGAGTGATGCTCACGTTACTTGGCAACATGGCAACAACCTCATGTTAGCTAAATCATCTAGGAAAATACTGATTATTCATACTGCGGTTAAAGCAAAATTGGATTTTAGAAATATTTCTATGCTACTTCCCAGTTAGTATAACATGAATTCTGCAGGAGTGCCATCATGAAGGCAGATCAGCAGGCCATATTGGATATTAGTAGACCAACAGTCATTCACAATAAAAATTACTGCCGAGTGACGATACTTAATTCGAGCAGTGCTTCACTCCGAACGACTTGACTCGATGCGACAATGACCGACTGTGGACAACCGACTCAGATTAACGCAGCTCTGATGAAAGCGAAGGAGCCGAAACGTTAGCCGAAGAAAAAAATTTCATTACAAGCTGGTGTTTCCTCACCTAGAGAACACTGAATTATAAATCATAAGAATTTTAAAATAGAGAGTTGCTTCTCAATCACTCTATACAAAAGAATAATTGGTTTCCAACAGCCCATCTGAGATATCATATGTGATAAAGCCGTGCAAACACAAGGGTGCTGCCAGAGTAACAATATTGACAACTATCGCAAATGCTTCTGTAAACAAGTTATATTGAAAAACCACACAGCACAAAAGAACGGGATACCTGCGGAGAAGTTTCGACGACAAGAGCCAAACCGAACTTCGATTCTCTTATTCTGCAGGAATAAAGTTGCAGATAAGGCACTGAAACATTGTAGAGAGGATTTGTGCTTGCAAACCAAACCAGCCGAACATTCGTGATAACGAAGCAGCCCAATGTGCCCTGCCAGATGATAACCGTTGGTACTTATAGGAATTGAACGACAGCATGAAAGATTTGCTTCGTAATACCTGGTCGCTGCTAAGATTCCACACGCCACTAACATTCTCAATTAGTTGTTCAAGAGGCAACAACTTTAGATTGTGTCTTTCATCCACTATTGATCCTCTCATTTTCAATTCGCGGTACAGTTTGGTTGTTTCATAGGCGCGATGTACAGAATTGACAGTGTTGAAAAGCTTCGAATGCATCTGAAAGGGTATTATTATGAAAAACAGTAGAAAATAGTATAGAGTCCCAACAACGGGAAAGCACATTCCAAGTCTTTTAAGACTTCTACATGTGAAAAACCATGGAAAAAATGAAACCGATAAATGACGACTAGAAATAGCCGATGCTGGAGCTGGTGACACATTTAGCACCAATAATCCTGTAAATAATTTAGGCAGCCTGAATGAGCAACAAGGTTTTTAATCGCTCCCTTACGACACATGGTAGGCCTGGTCAGTGAGCTCTCCTCAGTCGAGGCATGGAAGAGCATAGAAGTTCCCATATGGCTCCTTCAGATACTTTCAACTGGATTAGACGCAGTTCGTTGATCCGACATGAAGTGGACAATCCATGCCCATGTATTCACATCTATCTACGTATGGATAGATCATATATGCGGGAAATATAGTCCCAAACCAGCACAGCAATTATTTAGTGAGCACGCTGAAACCATCGTAAAACAAGACTTGCCATCTAGCCTCGCTAATTGTCTAGAGGTTCCTCATACGAGCGAGCTCTACGGTTTTTCGAAGTTAATGAGAAATTTAAACAGATTAATAACCAACATTAAGAAAAACCCAAAGCTCATTTAAATAGCGATCAATTCTCCTCTAAATGGTCACATCGTGATGAAGACGGTTGTCTGGGTGTCACAATGTAGAAAATAGCAAGCTAAGAATCACAACTATCTCTGTTGCAAAATGACAATCTCCCTTAAAACTCAAATGAGTTGGCGACTTCTTTTGACGACCTACTAAACACTTTCAACGTCTACGTCGATAATCTACTGAAAAATTTCACAGCAGAGAGATTTCAATCAAATGGAAACTATGCTAAGACCCACAGAATTCGTTAAGAGACGATTCAAATATCGAAGTACCGTCAACTGCCGGTGATTCCGTAGCCAGGAATCGAACCCGGAGAACGGAATTCATCCCAACGGTCTAGCGCCTCATCGCGGCTGGGAGGTGTTAGAGGAGGGGGATTCATCCAATCGGCAGAGTCTTCCAGGCTGAGGGTCCAGCCTGGAAGCTTTCATTAGAAAGCACATCTAAGAGTAAACCAATACCAGGATTGACCACCGTCCTGGTATCAAACTAGCCGCATGGTGGGAAATTTCCCTCTGATCCACAAGGGCGGCGACTGCCTGTGGTGGTGACGACTTGGAGCAGAATTTGGCCAGGTTGATCCTGGGACTCCGGGGAGACACAACGGTTAAACCAGCAAAGCTCCGAAAGATGGAGAATATGCTGAAGTCCGCACAACCAGTGAGGACGGGCCGTCCAAGTATCCAGGTAAGTAAGTAAAAATAATTATCTTTCCCTGAGACTGCTAGTCGCACTGAATTATAAATAATTAGTCACACTTACTCCACTGGTCATAGCAGTGAAAATAAACTCGAATTTTGTCGAAAAATTCGGAGCACGTGCCATTACGTAGAGAGCTTCAACTTCGATACCACGAATTCTCTACAAAATAATAGCTTTAAAGAAGAAAAAAAGCCTCTATGTGAAAACGCACTGATATAACTTCTCGACTTTGAAGTCCTGTAATATTATTGTATCCGATAGAGAGATTTATTCGCGGCATCGAACTGGCGTACCAAATAAGCCTCAAGTTCGTTACTCGCATCACGCCTGCATCAAGGATTTTTGGAAACGCGTGTATACAAAATTTTTCGCCATCACCTCTATCGCCCTTGTTTCCTTTCGTATCCTCAACCATATCTACACGATCAATCTGCACTTCCCCGGGCACAAGTCGCAACATCCTGTAAGATATTTAGATGCGTTAGAGAAACACTATAAACCACTATATATATACATATATATATATATCGAGTATATATATCCTGTCTCAACTTCGAGTACAAAACATATTCTGATGGGCCAGATGGATTTGAGCAAACTCTTAAAAGCCATTACGCCTAGAACATGGCAAGGTGGAGCAAATCCTTCAACTCCCACCTAATTAGCTCATCATTGCTAGAAACTACACAAACACAGTCAATAAGCACTTGTTGAGCGGCAACGTCTCCATACTCGTATTTTGCCTCCACTATAGAACTTCGAAATGTCTGACTACTTGTAATTTGTACGACTAAGAATGTTCCTCGAAAATTAGGAACACTTACTCACCTAATTTGGACGGTCTGCACTCATTAGTTGTGCGAGCCTCAGCATATTTTCCACTGTTCGGAGTTTTGCTGGTTTAGCCATTGTTTCCCTGGCATCCCGGGGTCGGTTTGGCTAAACTCTGCCCCAGGTCGTCACCTACAGGCAGTCGCCACCCTTCTGAATCAGAACGAGATTTGTCATCATGTGACTATTTTGATACCAGGACTGTGGTGGATCCTGGTTTTGGTTTACTCTTAGCTGAGCTTCTTGATAGAAACGTCGGACTCCTTTTCAGCTTGGGATACCCTGCCAGGTGGTGAATGCTCCCGCTGTACATCACAACCCGACATCCAAGAACACCTCCCAACCACCATGCAGTGGACCGTTGGGGGAATCAGTAAGACAAGCTGCTTCATTCGGGAGTAATTTCACATCGTTGGTGTACTTAAGACGATACTTGTACTACAAAGGACAGGTGATAACAATCGTATGAATATATCTTTTTAGGTAAATCAACAAAACTTGACAATGTTAGGTACAAAGGCTGCATTTAGCGACATGGTACTCGCCTACCGGTAATCGACATCGAATCTGATATCCTTGTCCTGCCACAATTCGTCGTCATTTATTTTGTCTCCAGACATTGTATTTGTCACTGAGTGGGTAAACGGTCGTAGAAAATGTGGTAGAGTTATATGACAGCCACGCTAGTGAACATACATCCCTCATCACCATGGTGACCGTCACTTTTAGCATGGCGCGAAAACGGAAGAAGGCGTTAACCCTCCGTACATTACACCTAGTGAAATCTTTATTTCAGTACCAGTACGTTTGATGACTCTACCAGCATATAATGCGGTAATGCTCTATAACCACTGCGCAAACCCCAAATACAAATATTTCTAGTAGATTAACAAAATTATGAGACATTGTAGTTGGAAAATAAAACATGGAAAGTAGAGGACCGGAAAATCAGAATAGAGATCCTGCATCGAAATTTGGTTATAAGAAAATCACAAACAGACTAAAATATGAAGTATTAGCTGGACACTCCTTGAGCATATGTTCCATTTGGTGGACGAAAAGTCTGAAATTGTCGGATATTATACGCCCCATTTCTTTCGAAGCCATTCAGAAACAATACGAAGGAAAAATTAGTTCAGTGGTTAACATACCTTTGGCAAAAAGTGCATTTGAAAGGGACTAAAAGAGTAAACAGCTTTCCCCACATTCTTTCGGCAGTTCTCTCTACGAGCACCGTCTCTTCTCAATGAAGCAATCACCTCTTGCAGCTAAAATTTTTTTATTGGTGGCTAGCAGGAAATAAGTCTTGCATAATAATGAAGAATATCAACTAATATGTGAATATCGATGCTCCAAACTAGCCGCGAAGTTGCCCACTTTTTCATTTGTAAGAAATAAGAAATTTCTGAACTGGCTTTAATCCAAATAAACAGTCGTTCGCGCAGTGGTAAATAATGACGCGCATCTTAAGCACGGTGCTGGTTCGACCTTGTATCGGGCCCACCAAGGCTGACTTTAGGAAATTGGTACCAAACTGATTACAGACAAAGTCACTTCGACCCAGATGGTAACGCCCTAACAAGGTTACCCCAAGACCCCAGGGGGATCGACTCGACCAGCATTTAATGTTCATAACGTTCATACGTTCGACGTTCATAACGAAAACGAAAACGAAAATCCTCAAACAACAGTTCAATCCACACGTAGAAGTTTGAAGTGAATGACGGAAGCTGGGAAACGAATCGAATGCAAGAAGCGATGTGACCCGCACAGTAGATGTAAGACAGGTCATAAAGATGGAGAATTTCACTAATTGCCAAATGGCACAAAATTTCATGACAAATATCCCTGATGTAGTTGGACGAACCTGGACGGCATTAAGTCCGCAAGTCTCTCGAAACACACGGCCCTGTTCAATTGTGACTGCCATTCCCGTGCGATCCTTCCCACTCTTACAGCAAATTACAGCCTGCCCACGCAGTAATTCACATGCAGTCATAGCCCACTCGAAAATGGCCAGGTTTTTACGCGACGGTTCACTTGCTACCTGAATCGGGTATTAGGAATCAATTTTCAATGGAAAATAACATCTGGCTGGAAATAACAGTAACATCCTTCTATTAATCTAACAGTGTCAAGCTAAATGTCACGAAAATTCTAACCACGTTGACAAGCTCCATAACTGCTTCCCGTGCATTTTGATCGACCGAAAATCGATTTGAATAAGATAAGACCCTCTCAGCTCCTTCCTGGTTTATTGCAGTCTCCAAAGCAGTACCACCAAACGACTGCCCTAACGTTGCCTCATGGTTGACCTGAAAAAGAACTATTGGTGAGGATTTCCTCTAGGTATTGTAGGTTCCTCACACTATTACTGTAGGCATTGCGAAGGACTGATTACGAAAAAAGTTTTAAAAAACGGCAAAGATAAGTACTTTGAAAACTTACGGAGAACTTGGTAGACTATTCTTTACACTTAATGATTAGAAGAAACCTGAGACCGACTTATTCCTAAATTCGACCTTGATCCATAACTCACATTTCTCTTGATGAGCAACACGAAATTGTTATTACAGCATTTATTAATACACAATAACCGACGTTCCGACAATTTCGCTCTCTTTAGAGCTTGGAAAGGTCAAATTACAATCTACTTAGCCAAAAACTTTCACATTCCAACAGCCATAAATTTCGTACTTATTCATAAAAAACGGCGAGTGTTTAGAAAAACATGACTGTTACACGAATGGAAACTTATGTGATAGGTTTTGTCTGATGAGTTATGCCGAGGTTATAAAAGCATTTGCCTGAGTAGATTGTATGTCAATTTATCCTTTCTAGGCTCTGAAGAAGATGGAACCGTCCAAAGTTCAGCTATTGTGTATTAATAAATTCTGTAAAGAACCTCATGTTTGCTTATCATGAAAAACAGCGCTACAAAGAAACCGTTTCAAACAAACTGAAGACAACCGAGATTTCTCGGGAACCAAAAAAAACATGAACTCATTCGCGACTTAAACAGGGCATGCGCTGGTTCCTCACCAAGCTTCTCATTCCTTTGGGGTCGGGGAATTGGTCCTAAACTTGCCTTCGAATAGTTCACAATCTGTAGTCCAAATGGAAAAGCTCTAGCAACAAGTGCTGGTATCCTCACAGTAGGTGTGATGGGCTGTGTAAAACAAATTTTAAAAATATTCCCACGATCTATGTTCAGCAAGGCATCGATAAAATAGAAAAAGTGCGGTAAAAAAACCTCTGCAGAAAACTGAACAGGCGCAATTTCATTTCGGCTCACACTGTTGCCAATGTGTTAAAGAAGATTGTTCGTTTCAGTTCTGCGGTGAGAGGTTTTTGCTGGTGATAAGGATACAGAGACCTCTCTACTATCTCGACGGTACTATTACTGGGTAATGGACGAACTTTTTTCACCACATACAATCTGTATATTTTCTAAAACAGGGAACGAGTTGCAGGATACCTATTAACAAGACGTAAAAACGTGAAGAAAAGATCGAAAATTACACTGAAAAACCAAATTATACGGCGCACGACGTAGGAAAGTGGTGCGTTCATTTTTGGATGGCCAAAGTAGACACAAATCACATACGGATTGGTAGAGAAGGATACAAAGAACGACAAAGAGTCCTAATTTAGAGCCACATAAAGTTAGGTTTCATCGCGAATGCGTTAAAAACAGATCAGTCAGCGGCATCCCTCAAAGTTAATTGCTAGTGGTGCGGAAAGAGATAGCTCCGATGAAGCTTAGAAGACAGCAAAAGCATAATAGGGATACATGGTGATAAACTTCTCTGACAATATGACAAACACTATACATACAAACATAAGATAAAGACAGAGTTCTCGGCGTTGATGAATCCCTGAAGAATGCGTCATGAATTCGACTTCATTACGCATCGTTGGTGATTGAATGAATATCTGGCCTTTATAATGACTCGCGGTGGCCTATCGATGTATCCAGCCAGTGCTGCTATCCTCCCATACAAGTCTAGTACCAAACTGCCGACCCCGGAGGAATGAAAAGCATGGTGGGCCACCGGCGCGAGGATCGCTCCCATATGTGTATTGCAGGGCGCCTCCGACCACTGTGCCACACGCGCCTTACATATAAACATAGAACCAAGGTATATGAATATTAAGATAGGAACGAGAACAAAACACGTCCTGAAGCATTTCTTCACATAGCGCTCCTGCTTGCCTAAATCGTCGTAAAAGACGGCGCTGAATGTGTCTCTTAAACCATGGCTTACATAAAAATAAATTCTCCTCAAAAGGAGATAGAAGCATTCAACACAAAACACAAGTTGTAGAATGCTTCCGTGTTAGACCCGTTCTTCATTTTTCTAACTACAACAGACTTCTAAAGTGTTTATAAATAGATTGATTTATATCCGAAATTGATAGCGAAGAAATTATCTGATAAGTCAAGAAAGTGAGAAAAAACTAAGCAGCAATTCGATTGAACTATACGCTTAATAAAAAGGATAAACCACTCGGCGTT
Organism: Angiostrongylus costaricensis; assembly: GCA_900624975.1. Lineage (NCBI taxonomy): Eukaryota > Metazoa > Nematoda > Chromadorea > Rhabditida > Metastrongylidae > Angiostrongylus > Angiostrongylus costaricensis. The sequence goes on along the minus strand of UYYA01004136.1, from coordinate 131,000 downwards.
GACCAATCCTTGAGGGATGCGTCATGCATTCGACTTCAGTAAGCACGTTTGAAGGTAATTGAATTCATCTGGCCTTTACAATGACTCGAGGTGGCCTACCGATGTATTGAGTCAGTGCTGCTATCCTCCCAGACAGGTCTCGTGCCAATTTGCCAACTCCGTGGAGATGGATGGCTTGGTGGGCCAGAGCCGTCGAGATCGATTTCACATGTGTTGCAGAGCACCTCGACTACTACGCCACACGTGCCCATTACACGCTCAATACAACATGAACTCACAGTCTTACAATTACTTCAAAACAAGATGACTTTTGCACCCACACCCAAAGAAGAATTTATTATGTTTTCTTAAAGATGTGTAGTACTTTTGCCGTCTACTACTGTATAATAGGAAGCATTACTTCGTCAACTTGCGGTGATGATGATTAAAATCCGAAAGACGTACCCCAATATTGAAATACGCTACGTGAACGAGGATTGACGCCCTATCTTTTAATTCACAAGGAAGAGAATCATAGACGTCATGAGGAACTGGTATTGAAACCTAAACACTTTAAATACAATACCAAGTTAAATCTGTTTAGTCATACGAGTTTACTGAAATAACAAGAGATATCTGCCGCATAACCCAAAAGAGCTTCTTCACTAACACAAATTGTGGCACGTTCACCAGATACAAGAGGGATGCAAGTGCGACAAACTGCAGAGGGTGCTCGTATCAACGTGAAGGCAACTCGGGCCTCTAACTGACGCCAAGCTTCCCACGCATCTTCTGCCATTCCCTTTTCATCACCATAAACGGAAAGAAACGAAGCAACTGTTAGGAGAAGATCGCCTGCATAGCCTGGAAAACGTCTGTTAAGATGTATAAAGACGTAAGTGAACTTCGTGTACTTAGGAAAATCCAGAAAACCTTAGAAAATAGAAAAACAACATTCTAGAGAAGTGATCGAAGTTTCGCCAAAATTACTTTATTAGCCAACTCATAATAATTCCACTATGGTAAAGTTTTTCCTTCTTTCTTCTGAAGCAATACTTTGAAAGATGACAGGTAACGGTCAAGGTCAAATTATTGTTCTAACTTTCAAACATTACTACGAATAATGAACATCTATAAACGGAACCGTCTTGTTATACTACTTGGCGGTAGAGAAGCAAGGATTGACTTCACGCTAAGAAAAAAAAATCCATCGTACCATCAATTATAGGCCACCCACGGTAAACAGTGTTCAGTATAGCAGTAGCAGCGATGGTGATCGTTTGGGAGAGAACAAAGTCAGACCGTATTTGAACGTGGAAATAGAGGTGAAGCATGGAATTTTTGTGGACCTCCATCACTAAATAATCATTAAACAAGCTCGAGCATTTCTTCATAACAAAGATCAATAGAAAATAGATTTGACCCCACTGCTTCTTATTAAAAAGAATATTCTTATTTACTAACATTTTGAGCACAGGTAACGGAAACATACGGTTAAAGTCGAATAGAATGAAACTGCCGTGCATACTTTTTTTGCTAGATGAAGATCGAATCCTTTTTTCATTTCACATTACCAAACGTGATTGCTATTGCATGGGTACCCACATCTCCTCCATTGAATTCGTTTTCCTGCATCTACTATCAACGAAGACCCTCGTATTTTTCCCATACATTGACCCGTTGCATCGTCCTTATCCATGTCGTTGAAGAGTGGTCGAGTCGATTCTCCTCTGAATCCTGGGGGAGCCGTACCATGCAAATGTTTCAGTGATCACGGCATTAGACTCTCAACCGCCACCATACTCGATGAGAAGCACCACCATGGACAACGACTCGGAGCGAAAGAAACAAATGGCAAATGTGCTAGGGTCCACATAACACGTGAAAACGGACGGTTCAACGATTCAAGTAGTAATAAATGGGATCATTACTGCTGCGCTACTAGCGTCTCGAGCAATAGAGAACAGCGTAATGCAACAGCTATTATTTGTAATGGCTGTAAAATAAAGTCAAATTAAACTAGCAATCAAGAAACCTAAACCAAGCAGTTGAGCTTCCAAAATTGAGTCAGCCAGTACTAGTAACATGTCGAGACACAGGCATATAACATCATGGGCAGACTTCTCATAAAGCTCATTCTTGCTCTGCAATAAAAACAAGTAAATATGGGCTACGTAAGCCACTTCAAGCCAATTCTTCAAGTATTGAAGTTCAACTTGGAGTAATCCTTATATCACCTGTTCATCATTAATCTTATCCATAATAGCCAGTTTCGTAGTCAAACTTATGAACATTACGTCAATTGTATCCTTCTGATTTTGAAGACTGTCCCGTACTTGTCTGTCGATCTAAAATTGTAGCGCTATAGAAGCAACGGAAAAAAACTGCTTGGACAAACTCTGAGATATGGTACAACTTGCATTTTCTCCCTTGGAAAATCTCCGTTTCTCCTCGTCGACCAATAGATCGGCATATATGTCTAACTCAGATATGTTACCACTTATTTCGTTCAATTGTTCATATGCCTTAGAATAACATTGTGAATCAAACTCTTTGAAAGGAAAAGAAACAAAAAAAAAAAGAAAGCATCCTACTTCCTGTAATCTAGATGACAAATCGGAACATAGTTTTGTTCGTCCACTGAAGTCTGTACCACTCCATTCCACGTCTAACCTAAAAACATTCTCAGAAATTTTAACAGAAGATGGGTGTTTAAATGGTATTATTAAATAAATAAATAGTTCGCAAAACTTGGACTCCGAGCCAGGTCGAACCAAGACTACCCCTTCCGGGGGCTCGCGTATTACACATTGCACCACAGAGGTTCCTGGTCCAAGTTTTGCGAATATCTCAGTATCGTCGTGGTTGTATTTCACATCATACTCTGCCGTGAAAAATTTTAGTAGACAAAAAATAAAAGGTTAATATAAATTAATAGTAATACGCTCAATATATCTAATAATAGGAAAAGCATAATAAGACCTAAAACGTAGGTTGTAAACTGATGAAAATAAATTGAACTTTTTTAAAATCACAACGTAGTGCGGCACAATTTTCAAAAACACTTGCGAAAGAACAAAGAACAACACCAGTTCTATAACACTTAGTGTCATATTATATTAGTATAGTACAGTAGAACAATTATAGTAAATGAATATATTACAATACTGAACATGTGAAGAGCAAACAGCATAGTATGATCGACCCAACCCACCCAACTGCTGACTCGAACCTGTCCCGTGTCCACGAAGCTTTTTATCCCTCTGGGTACGGATTGTTAGTTCCAGAACTGTCTGAGGCAACAAGTAGCAACCTGCCAGCACCACTGAGGACATCGAGGGAGGACAGATACGACCAGAATTCTACGGAATTCATAGAAAAGGGGAAGATCCTTAAGCAGCACGCGAAACAGAACGGAAAAATGTTCGAAGACCTTCGTGGATGCCAGTTGCGGGAAGATGAAATGAATCTCGAATGCAAGAAGTGATGGGAATTGCACAGTGTGATACACGAGACGTCGGGTCATCTACTATCAACAAAAATAAAAAACTTCATGAAAAGAAGACCAGCTATCCTCCTACTGATCACCGAATTTCTCACTGTCTCAACCATCGTTTTGACAACCACTGTGTCATCGTCGTTGTTTTTGATGTTGCTGGTCGATGGCTGACGTTTCGGGGATTTCAGCTTCCTCAGAGCCGTGATGTTATGAGTGGGACTCGCAAAAAAGCAACAAACAGCAATGACAACAACAACGACAACGACGAAGACCTATATCAACCTCGCACCAGTTTAAAAAGATCAGTTTAAAAGATCATATAAATAAATATATCAACTACATATGCCTAGGATCAAAGAAAATCGGTCTTTTAACTTATACTGCTCATTACTCTTTTACTTTTCTTAGCATTTATGCAACAATATGAATTCTGTAACGGTAAGCTAGAAGACACACAACACAAGCTGCAAATTCCACTCTATAATAGCCATGTTCTCAGCCCTCCAGTCCCCTAACTACAGAAAAATTACCGTCTGCTGTTGAAAAACCAGTAGGTCCATAACAACACGAAATTAGACATCGTTACACGGGTTAGTCAAGCAAAAATAGGCGTCGATGAGTAAGTGTTAGGCACAGCACAAAATTCAGTACAGGGTCTGTAAATGCAGGTACTATGGCGTAGTGGAGATGTCACACGAAGCCATGTGTTCATTCTTTGCCTTACAACATCTTCGATGGTCTCATAACCTTATCAAATAGCTCATTTGCAGCGAAGTGGTTCACCTCGAAGACTTTCTAACTCATGCAAAGTTGAGACGTCTTGAGATATTCGTTCTGTCGAGCACGAATGAGACGACAACAACAAATCCGTTTGCCAAGAACACTTCAGATCATTTCCTATGTTTCGAGGATATAAGTTGTCCTAACGGTAGAAAATGCGATTGCACGAGTTCGGGTACGGGGTACCGTTTTTTTAACGCGTATGGGAACGAATAAGTTGACGAAACACGTAAATCACAGTAGCCTGTATAAAAAACAGCTAGTGGGAAAAACTCAACTCAAACAAAGCACTGCACAGAGGTAGAACACAAAGACATACGGACAAGATTTCGAAGTGAAAGTCACTCTCCTCACACAGAATTTCAAAGAGTAGTCCGTAAAACACTTGAAGCACTTTGAATAAATTCAAAAAGCCAAAAATAAACTGCAGAAAGCAGTACCTTGTGATCACATGTGATCCAACCCCACACATAAGGCTGATTTCTCGACTTAATTCAGGCCTATTCCTTTTACACATGTAAGAATGTGGCGTCTGGTTTTTGGGCAATAGCATGAAGACTTATAATGAACAAAGCGGTGAGTTACAACCACAACGATGCTGAGATATTCGCAAAACTTCGAACCCGGCCCAGATCGAACCACGATTACCCTTTCCGAGGGCTCGCGTATTACACACTACACCACGAAGGCACTTGCTCTACGTTTCTCTCAGCTAGCTTTCTACCTAGCCCTGCCATCAGCAATCACCCGTCAGCAGCCGTAGAAAATTATATTAGGCAGAAAATAAAAAATTATTGTGAATTCGACTACAACCTCAGCTTAACTGGATCCAATGCCGATTTGTGCTCCTCTGACCAATCCCGTTGACAGGTTCGACCAAACCCGCGGTCCAAGTTTTGTGAATAACTCAACATCGCTGTGGTTTTAATTCACATCATACCCTGCAGTGAAAAATTATAGTAGGCAGAAAATAAAAGATTAATATTGAGAAAGCGGTGAGTGTTTAGGAGGAGCAGTTTACTCCATGGATGAAATTTGTGTATTAAGTTCTATCTGCCGAGGTTACGGTGTTTGGCTGAGTCGAGTGCGTGTTAGTTTCACTTTTCTAGGCTCTGAAGATGAAACCACTGAAAAATCAGCCAGCAATGAATAAATTTTGTCATTACCAACCTTGGATCTGCTCAAGAAGAAAACATGAACTTCTTGAACGATGCTGAGGTTAAATTAAGCTGATCCTGGGGTTTAATCAAAATAAATATGCTTAGCTTATATAACACCGCCACGTAGACAGGCGATTGCTGATGGCAAGTGATCGATAGAACTAGCTGAGAGATAGGCGAAACGAAGGACCCGCATGGTGTGGTGGTGAACGCGTTTCTCCCCGGAAAGGACAATAGCGCGTTCGTTTCCCACCGCAGACAGCTGCGGTCCGGAGTTATCCAAATATCTCAGTATTATAGAACTTATATTTCGCAACATACCTTCCCATTAAAAAAGAATAGGCAGTAAGTAAAAGGTTGAAATCTTAAATATGATTAATTCTCAATCTGAGAAGAATCCTATTCTTACATAAACAACTAGCGAACACAAAAACGGAACAAACGTCTTAACATTGACCGAAAATACAGGCAAGAACCTTAACTGAAAGTGAGGAAAACACCTGTGACTTAATTGTCCAAGATATCTCTTCAAATCCACAAGAATCTTCCTTTTTGACCAGAACGGAAAATCTTGATATGACCGGTTAATTCCCAACAAAGCAGATAAGCGAGTCAAGCCTCCAGACTGAAAATTCAATTTTATTTCTAAAAAGGTAGCCGTAATTTTTACACCTGGAAACGCAGAGGCAATGCAGAAGCTGTGCCACAACTCAGAACTTCTCGAGTAGCTCGATTATCAATGGTATACTGGTGAACGTGAAGGTTTGTGGGTACTGGAGCAAACGCAACTCGATGTTTCTCAGTCGATTTACGGAAAGGGGGACCCTAAATGCATTTGTACTCATGACAAGCACTACTTTTTGCTCTATAAAAACTTACTGAATAATTTTCTAAGAATTCACAGCACTGTTCCAATGTCTCAGAATTCTCTCTAACTTCCCTGAGTACATCATTCAAAATAGGAATAACAGAGCCTGGCCATCGATTTCGCTTAGTTTCCAGTAGATAAAAGAATCTAAATTCCAAGTACTCAAAATTGAAAAGAACAGTCGAAACCAAATACTGTGTTTATTTAGTAACAACAATGCAGAGAACCAAAAGTAAAACTTGGATAATTGGATGGGTCGTCTTCACTGGCTGTGCGAGCACCAGCATAACCTCCATTATTTCGGAGTTTTGCTGGTCTAACCATTGTGGTTCCCTGGAGTCCCGAGGTCAGCCAGGCCAAAGTCTTCCTCAAGTCGTCACCACGGGCAGTCACCATCACTGTGGATCAGAGGGAGATTTCCCAGTTAGCGACTAGTTTGATACCAGGACGGTGGTGGATCATGCTATAAATTTACTCTTAGTTGGGATTCCAGATAGAATCGCCTGACTCCTTTGAGTTTGGAAGACCCGGCCAGGCGAATAAATCCCTCAGCTGTACATCTCGGGTCTACATCCAGGAGCACCTCCAAGCCATGATGAGGAGGTAAAGCGTTGGGAGGAGAGTAAAACCAACATTACTCCCCACATTGAAATAACTTGGCGAAAAAAGGAACTCATGACAACTACAAAATCTAAAAGCAATCAAAGAATGTACAGACTCCGTTATCCATTTCTTGTAAAGTTTGATGAGTTCCAGAGGTAACACAATAGACAGTTTCGATTCGGACATGATTTCATCAAATGATACACGTCTTGAAGGAAGGTTGTTTTGCTGAAACCAAGTCATACGTACTCAAGGGAAAAATTGTAACACCTAAAGTGCTCAACTCGAACACAATTTGACCAAGTCACCAACAATACCTGACATATCGCGAAATTATGGGAGATCTTATGAGGATTCGCAAGATAGAATTCATGAAACGAAGAGTTTTTTACGTCGAAATCTTGTCTCGAGCCCATAGTATAGAATCTATATGCCATATCATCAAGCTCTGCTCGAGCCATCTGATGGGAGCAGGTTGCAATCTGAAGAATCGACCGTACTAGAAACAAAACCCGTATTTAACTATACAGCATGGTCCACAATGATGGAAAACACTCACCGTCCATAGAAGCTCTGCTACTTTTTAAATGTGTATAATTGCTATACAGTATCCACGATGTTTTTTTTGCCTATTACAACTTTTCACGTAGGGTTCTATGTGTGATGAAACCACAGTGGTGTTGAGATGTTTGCAAAACTCCGGACCGCAGATGTCTCCGATAGGGAACGAACGCGCTATTACCCTTTCTGGGGGATAATGCGTTCACCACCACACCATGCGCGTCCTTTCTTTCGCCTTTCAGCAGCATTGTGGTTGCATCACCTACGATATAGTTGGGAGCACTATCGCGTCCTTCTGGACAAAACCCAGATTGCTCAACTGGTTTATTTTTTGTTCGAAGTAGAAGCATACATAAAAAGAGAAAAAGGACGTCTCTCAGGTTTCGGAAAATCAGAAGTTCGCCCTTGTAGAGTATGTCGCTCTTAGTATCTTTTTAAATCGATACTAGTAAAACCAAGTATGAGCCGAAAAATGTTGGCTCGAAATTAAACGTGACCACTATTTTCGCACGAAATGCATTACGCTCATTCCACGTCAGACATGATGTGTTAAAGCAGAGAGTTGCATCGTTAAAAACAACTAATAACACAAAAATTAGAAAAACCTTGACCATCCAATTCTCTCGGAGCTTTTCCGACTCAAAGTGGAGAACGAGGTTATCATGACAGTCAGGAAATGTCACGATGCAGGCAAACGAGGAATCCTGAAAAATCAGCATACAGCGCAGTAACAGCGGCCACTTGATAGAAGCAACACACGAACGACTACGTCTGTACCTTTGTTTCGAACTTTTGAACTGTTACGCCCTCGATGACAAACAGGAGAGGAACCTTAGCGTCGTTCATAGAAATACAATATAGAAGATTTCCATGAAGAGTTAACTGCAAGAGAAAATTTCGACAACGACAGTCTACATCGAAATGAATAAAGCTATTGCACGAATCGGATGACACTTGAATTTGTAGATCAGGGAACGTGCTTCATTTCAACTTTACTGGTAGCGTTGCCATACTAATGAAAAGTATTTGCCTGGATACTTAGATGCTTGGATACTCCGTGCTTACTAGTTGTGCGCGCCCCATGATAATCTCCATTTTTTCGGAATTTTGCTGCTTCAGTAAATGCGGTTCCCTGTAGGCAGTCGCAGCTCTTGTGGATCAGAGGGAGATTTGCCACCATGCGACTGGTTTGGTACCAGAGCGGGTGGTGAATCCTGGTATTGGTTTACTCCTAGCTGAACTTCCTCATGGAACCGCCGGACTCTTTCTCTCTTTCTCAGCCTGGAAGACCGTGTTGGAGAGGGGGGGAGGGAAATGTGTACATGGCAACCTGACACCCAGAAACACCCCGCCACGAGAAGACGATAAACCGTTGGAAAGACGACGAAAATGCAGTGGCAGAGAATCTCAGGATACTAGAGAGATCTTTGCATTAAAACTAATAGCTCAGAAAAAGCTATATAGATACCTCCGCATTGTACGTCTCTTCATGAAAACTCGCAGAAACACGATGTTGGTTGGGTGTCGGCAAAGTAGAGAGCCACTTAAAGATGTCATGAGCATTGTCTTCTTCCATGCGACTTCTGGAACGCAACTACATAACAATCGGCACGACAACTACTTTAATGCGTCAGCTCCTTTTAGAATTTAAGCACAAGGAATAACGATAGCTTAACTAATTAAGACACCCACCAATGACGTTGACTGCTGCTACTATTCACTCGAAGTGAAGCATAGCTATGAGAAAGGAATATTCGCTCTAATCGTGATTTAGCTGACCCTTTAAATAAAATTCTAGCAGCTGGCTACTCTTCGGCATTGCGTTCACTCCCCTTCATTCGTCGTGCTACAGATGATCGATAGTAGCTGGGTACTAGCTTCTTGACATCTCCAATGCAACAGGCATTACCGTGCAGTGGCGAGAGGAAGGAGTTGCTGACTGTGTTTCCACAGGATAAGCCTTCAAAGCTTCCCGTCATCTCATTCAAGCAGTATGTGGAGTCGTGGACAGGAAAGCAAATCGCCCGCTGGATTGAAGGTGGAGCAATATGGAAAGGATGCATGTTGTTGTCATAGTAGATGTTTCACTGGTCTTGCATTGTTGAATTCTTCGAGTTTGTGTTGTCACTTGCAGGTCTCGGCGACGCTATGAATCCGTACCTTGGAGCGATCAGAGACAATATAAGGAGCGGGAAACTTCTGCATCTGGTAGACGACGAGATGCTGATCGATATTGGAATCACGGCTCTCGGTCCAAGAAAAACCGTTCTTCAGGCTCTGCATCTCTTACTTTGCTTCGTGAGCAACATTAAAGAATTAACTTCCATACCGAGGTGGCCTTTTCCTTATAAATTTGTGTATTCCGTCTTTCCAGTGTGTCGAGGCCCCATCTGAAAACCTTCAAAGCCTGGCGATGAAAGCTGTTGTGGCCTGCAAAGCAGCAACGTTCGAATTGGGACGGGCATTGCGTTGCCGAGATGAGAAGGTTCGCCATGGCACAATTAAATGCATGTTTTTTTTATTTTTATATTTTTATATGACCCGTCTTCACGTCTACTGGCGATTCCCATCACTTGCCACATCCGATCCGTTTCCTGGCATCCATCACCAACGAAGATCCTCCAATGTTTACGTGTGGCTTCGGCTGGTGCTTCAGGATTTTCTTTCCATCATGAATGTCGTTGAGTGCTGGTCGAGTCGATTCTCCGTGGTGTCCTAAGATATCTGGGCTAGAGCGTTCCAGATTGGATTGCGGAGAGTGATTTTTTTCTGGACACAAGTCCGATACCAATTTCCCGGCTCCGGAGCGACGAGAGGCTTGGTTGGCTCGTTGCGGAATCGAACTAGCACCATACTCGTAATGAGCGACATCATTACCACTATGCTATGCGCCCCATCATTGAACTTCCTTTCACTTTAAGTGTTGGACTCTGTTTTGCTCTTTTTATCTTTAAGAAGAAACAACGTTTCAGCCATTGACTAGGGTTTACGCTGTGTCCGTTCTGAACAGCATCTTTCTCTCGATATCTGTCCTGGTCGAAAATGTAAAGAAGCTTGTGCTTTGGTTGGACAGGTATTTTTTACAACTTTTCTCCTGTCGTTTATAATCATTTTGCTATCGTTTGTTTATTGTGGTTTTGCGCTAAAAAATTTTCTCTGAATAAGAAGCCCATTTGATGACCTCAAACATTACATTGAAATACGGAATCGGATCTCGCTCACTATCTGGCAGTTGGTGCGTAGTGTTAATGTTCAGCCGAAATCATTGTTCAACGATGCGTCAGAAATTATCCAGGTTAGGATCCTTTTTTTTATAACTGTTGTAACTAGATGAAGTGTTATCTACACCTACAAAAAATGAAAGGGTAAAGCTGTTGGCGTTGAGCAATCTCTTGAAGGATGCGCCATGAATTCGTCTTCACTAAGCATCGTCAGCGATGATTGAATGCATATCTGGCGATGTATCGAGCCAGTGCAGCTGTCCTCTCAGACAAGTCTGGTACCAATGCATCGACTCCGGAAGGATGGAGGGCTTGATGGGCCTGAGGCGCGGGGAACGAATCCATGCGTATTGCTGGGCGCCTCCGACAACTGCGCTACACGCGCCCTTGTACGATATCTACACCTAGGTAGCAAAGTACTTGCATGCACAAAATATTCGGAATTTTCTAGGCATAGTTTTTTTCCCTTTTGAGTGTTTACATTTTCTTGGAAAATGAAGGTTCATTTCTTATAACTGAAAAGCTTAATGGAATTGAAAATAGGGAATTGGCCTAGAATCAAAATTGGTTCTATTCCAATTTAATTCTACTACATTTTCTAGATAACTAATGATCTCCAGCAACAGTGTGAAAATATTGTACAGAATAACGACGATCCAGTGGTGTTGTACACTGCATACATCGAAAGTGCTCTTCTGCGAAGACGTGACGTGAACACGAATTGGGTATCTTCACTGGCGGTCTTTCTTTTTTTCTCCCATTTTCGTTTTCAAGCATGCCTTCTACTCTATTAAGGGTATTAATTTGCAATCGTCTTTTCGTGGTGTCCACATTATAAGCGAGGTGAAATTAGGATCTCCGGCTGACCTCTGCGGTAGAATTGATGCTGGAGACGAAATAATACTAATAAATGGTAAGACGGTGCGTGAAGGAAATCACTTATCTTGAATCGTCCTTTGCTTCTAAGTCATTCTACTTATGTTTTTAAACAGACGTGTAAATTAATTGTTCGTATTATTCGTTTGTTTAAGGTCCTCGGATGGGATCTCACAAAAGTTGCGCAGCGTCTTGGATCTTCCGCAGACACGGAGCTGCATCTGGTTGTCAACAAAAGACCCCGTCATTCCGTTCCTCTTCCTTTCAAGAAATCTCTTAAGCCGAATCGGCCATTGGCTAAAATGATTCCTGGTAGCCAAGCTGCAAATACAGCTGAAAGAGAAAAGAGAGTGTTCAAGGTTCGAATTTGCAGTTTTCCTTAAAACGACGTTGTCGTTCTGGTTTCTTTTAGGATTGTCAGTTGACTTGATTTACAGTTTTTATGTAGGAAGTAACATATCCACTGAATCGCCGTCGCTCTTCAACATTCGTAGCAGAATTACTCAATTTAATGAAGAGGAAGGGGTACTAGTGTCTTTATGTTTACATTTGCTCTTTATTTGCCTATGTGTAACCGAAATTCTAAGGGCCAAGTTACGAGCTACTAGGCGCAGCTCTTTATGTGGAGGAAGTCCCAGAAGTGAGTTTTTCTTCGAGGAGGATGAGCGACCTTGTGTCAGTTGGGATCTTTTCGACCTAGTTAGGTAAGATATACATTGGTTCATTGAAATTAGCTGCAGATTGTTGTAGACTACTGCTTACTTTCACTTTTCAAATTTATATAATCTTTCTTGACAATTCCGTATTGTTTTTCAGTCAGAACTGATTTTTTGAGAAGAAGACAGTTGTACTTTAGCGTCCCTGGTCCTGATATTCATGAAGGTTCTATTGCGATTCCGCAAATTGTTCGTCGCGCACGTACAATGCGACATCAGCCGGATGGTTATGTGAGGTCTTTCATCGATAACAAACTTGTCCAGGAGATAGAGGATGACGTCATTGCGGAGCAATTGCCATTTAATGTTCGCTGTAAGCGATTTAATCATATTTCTATACGCGTTTTCTTACGTAATTTCTATCTGGAACATACATCAGCTTGCTGGCCAGTTCGAATGTCCATTTGAAACGGTCGTTGACTTTCTCAAGAATTGGAAACCATATGAAAAGTAAATTTTATGGTGACAAATTGAAACATGCCAGTGTTCAGTTGGAAAATATTGGTGCCACAAAGAATAATAATGGATAAGGTTCTCGGTGTTGGTTGATAATTCCCTGAGGGATAAGCCATGCATTTGACATCACTAAGCATCGTTGGAGGTAACTGGGTGCATATATGGCTTTTACATCGGCTCGCGCTGGCCTACCGATGTGTCGAATCAGCGCAGCTTTCCTTCCAGACAAGTCTGGTACCAGTGACTCCGGAGCGATGGAAGGCTTGGTGAGCCTGGGGCGTGGGATCCATTCCATGTATATTACGGGACGCCCTCGACTATTGCTCTACACTCTTCGTACCATATTTGAGACAAAGTGTACTGCAAAAAAGAACACTTCATTTGAGTTGTAACCTAGTCTTGCCTGGCCCAGTATTCAAAAGAGGAAGCGCATTAGCCTAAATGACCGTTGAGAATGAATTAATGTCATGATGCGTTAGGTCTTCTGATTCTAAACACTCTTGGTCGTATTTTCTTAGACCTTAGCAGCACTTTTTATTTCGGTTTTTTTTCTTTTCTCCGCCTTTGTGATTTTAAACGTGTATTCCTTAATATTCCTGTAATACTAAATTGATGAGTACACTAATAGTGTGCCGTTGGTTCCAGGTCCAACTGAATTTGCTGAGGTGTCCATAGTTGAACCAGCGGAATTGTGTCGTTTAAATATTACGGTACCTAGTTGCTCTGATCCTGAGTGGTGTGCGCCGTATGAGGAAAGATCACTGCAGAGGTTTCGCGCACCTGCAGGTGATTCTAATCTGTCAGGACTTATACTTGACTCACCGAGGTATTTTACTTTCTTTGCGTTTTATACTTTTTGTTGTTCCATGTTTGGTTTTTAAAATATGCGTTATGCTAGTAGTGGCTCTTTGTTTAGATGCGCTCCTGCTACAAGTGGAGAAGATCTGTGGGTGTTGCCTAGTCCAACATCTGTCACACCCACGTCTTCAGTTTCTAGCCCAACTCAGTACCGCCTGACAGTCTCAGGTGATTGGAATAATGAGGATACACCTCCAACACCAAGCACCCCAGAAATGAAAGCAGCCGAGAAGACCTTCGAAGGTTGGGTCAGAAGAAGGTACGTCTCCATCACCCTTCATATCACTGATTTTAAGAGATAGTTTAGCACTGGTATTTACAAGTTGTTCCTCGTTTTTAGAAAAACCGCAAACGAATTGTTGGTAAACGAAGTTACTAATAAGTGGCCAAGGTGTTGGATGTGTTTGCGTGGACCTTATCTCAATATCTATCCAACTCAGTTTGTATGTTTTTATTCACATCACTCTTATCTTTGGTATAACTCTCAAAATTGGACTACTTGTTTTTCTTGTTTAGACTCGTCGTGCCGATTTGACAATTAATGTTGCCAAGTGCATTGTATCTGACGCAACTGAACTAAAAACATCGAAGAAGTTGTAAGCACAAAAGTTGGAAGTTTTTAAACTATAACAACTTTTGGTGTTTACATATTTGTCTAGTGTTTTTCGATTGTCGAAACCTCCAATGGAGCAGCATTTCTCCTGCTATAATCAGAACGACATGAGAATGTGAGGATAAAAAGTCTCTACGTTGTGTTTTGTGTGGGTGGAAGTCGAAGAATTTCTGGTTCTTATCTATTTTCTTTTTTTCTAGGTGGATTCATAAAATAAGGGTAGCTAGTGAGCTTTATAGCGCGGAAAATCGTTCCATGTCGAAATGTAAGTGCTATGTGGAAGCCTTTATTTTAACGTTAAGTCCTTTTCATCTAAGTTCCAATGTCATGTTGTCTGTTTAGAAGTGTACGTAGCTCGATTTCAGCTATCTCATACCTGGATGGTGACCAAGGAGATGCTCCGTTTGATCATTACAATACGCTGACCAGATTGTCATTGTCGATGTCTCAAAGTCAAGTTAGTGTTTGCTTTATACTATAATTTACTTTCGCATAGGTTATCGTTTTGTTTTGAGGATATACATCGCGAAGAACCCTACAGTGGTTTTGCTGCGTGTAACACTCTTCCTCGATCCACAGGTGGATCGTCTTCAAAACATGGGGGAACAATAACGCGGTTCATAGCAAAGAAATGACTAGAGCGCCTACCATTCCACTTTATTACAGAGTTTTTCTCTCTTTTCCTTCGCTGTACATATTTTAATTTTTTATGTTTCTTATCAACATATGTTACTGAGGAGAGCTTTTACTACTGTCGTGTGCTTTAGCGTAATAAATCTCATCAGGCTTTTCGAAGCTTTATTAAACTACTTTAAATTTTGGTCCCATTGCGGACCACTATGTATCTTTTTCCTTCACTAGATTCGCTATCATTTCCTTTCTATGTGATATTGATCTTTTTCTAGTCCGATATGAAGTCTTTGTCGATATGACTAAAGTATGCCTTAAACGGTGGCGATGTTCCTGTGCTTTAGGGTTTCTTTCTGCTTTCATATTTAGAGTAGTATCACTGACGAAAGTATCTGATATAGTCGCATTTCACAGAATACATGTTGTACACATTGGCTTGGATTCTGATCATATACGTCTGTTATTCTCTATGTGACGGGGATACTGTATCGTTAGTCAACAATGAGAGATATTCAGTGGCTCGGGATAGAAGATTCCTTCTCTATGATGTGAATCATGGAGAAGGGTTCAATCTTAGAAGAGACGTTTACATGCGCATTGCTAATGCTGTAAGATTGCTTAGAAAAGCTGGTAAGTAGTTCTGTGCCATTCTATTCAGTAAGTATTGCTAGTTACCGTTAAAGATTAACGACATTCATCAGGATGTATCATCTGAGATTTTCAATGTAATGATTCACATCGTATGCAATTTTCAATGCAAAGAAGGAAGAATATTCATTGCATCCCGGCAAAGTCGTTTTGTCCCAGAATTAAATTGTTATAATTTTGTAGTGATAAGGCACCAAAGGGACACGTGTTGCGCGGTGGTCGGAGGCGCCCTACATACACATAGGATCGATCCCCACACCTAAGCCTTCCATCTCCAGGGACGGCAGATCGGTACTAGACTTATCTGGGAAGTTAGCAGCACTGGTTCGAGACATCGGTAGGCCACCACGAGTCATCGTAAAACCCAGATATGCATTCAATCATCACATCCAAGTGCTTAATGAGGTCGAATGCATGACGCATCCCGCATGAATTAATTAACGCGGAGAGCTTTATTCTTTATCCTTCAAGGCACGTCTTGTCGAACACATCGCTTGTGTTTGTGGATAATCACGTGATGTACCTCCAAATTTCTTGACAGCAGTACCATGCTTATCATCTCATGTGTTACTAGAAATCGTAAAACTGGTTTCATACCTTCACTTGAACCGCCGCAGTGTTTAGCACTCTGCAATTTTCATACTCGCATTCAGATTTCGTGAACGGAACTTGGTAACGGCTGCGATTTCCATCTGATCCGATGAGCGATTTGTTAGAGTTAGAACCTTGGACTCAGTATAATCCTTATTTTCACTCTTCGTTCTTCCTTGTATACTATGAGCAATGCTTTCTGATCGCTCGTGATAACCGTAATCCTTAACCAACACTACAGAGAATTTTAACGTAGACTTCTGTACAACGATGACGTGGAGATTTGCCAGAAACTGGTCAAGATAACTCCAACGATACTGAAATGTTTTCAGGACGACAGATCCCAAGTGTCTGCGGTGGGGACAAATGCACTACTGCCCTTTATGAGGGCTAACGCGTTCGCCACCACACAATACGGGTCTATTGTTTCGCCTGTGTCTCAGCTAGTTCTGTCGAACAGTGCCATCAGCAATTACCCATCAGCGGGATTGATCTGAGGAGTCCAAATCGGCAATGAACCCAGTTAAGCTAAGGCTGTAGTTATAATTACAATTACTCCCCCGAAAGGGTAATAGCGGGTTCGTTCCCCACCGCAGACACCTGAGGTGTTTTGCGAATATCAACATCGTTGAAGCTATATTTCGCAACATACCCTACCATTAAAAAGAATGGGCAGTAAGTAATAAATTAAAATTGTTTTCGAACTCACAATGCAAAGTTAGTTTGAAAAATTTCGTCTTCGGGATTTCATTGAAAATGAGGGCGGTCATGGATGTCCTTCCGCTTTTGACAAACCGAAGGGCTTGGTGGAAGGAAATAGAAGCACCACTCTTCGAGGACTTTCAGAGGAACTCGATATAAGCATCTTAGCTGTTCTTGAATATTTAAAGAACATTTAAAAGTCGAGGAAGCTCGATAAATAGGTACTGCACGAATTAATATCGCCGTTTGGAGGTATAGTCGATGCTTCTTCTGCGCAAGTAGAACGACTCGTTTCTTGACCTTGCTGTTATATATAAGGAAAATGCGTACTCTGAGAACTCCAATGATCGACCCAGTGATTAGACCGCGATTAATCTGCACAGAACTTCTGTACTACGGAATTGTGCAAAAAGAAGGTCGTGCTGTACATTTGATAATCTACAGCTTCTTTGATTCATGATAGCTTCTTCAATCCTTGTGAAACTACTGCGGCGCAGAAGCACGTCTGGCAAATCGACAAAGTACACCAAAAACTTCAGCGGCTGCGCCACAAATTGGCTAGCAGAAAGGCATAAATCCTCTAACAAAACAATGAGCCAAGCGTGGCACTAGCGAGACGAGCTAGACTGCGAAACTCTGCCTCATCCACCATAATCCTCAAACTGTTCGCCTACCGTATACTACTTCAAGTATCTTTGTTAACTTCAATGATGCCGAGATATTTACAAAACTCCGGACCGCAGGTGTCTGTGGTGGGGAGGGAACGCGCTATTGTCTTTACTGGGGACTAACACGTTCACCACCACATCATGCGGGTCCTTCATTTCGCCCGTCTCTCAGCGATCTAACGCGTTACTCCCCGGAAAGGACAATAGCGCGTTCGTTCCCCACCGCTGACACCTGCGGTCCGGAGTTCTGCAAATATGTCAGCATTATAGAAGTTATATTTCGCAAAATAACCTGCCGTTAAAAAGAATAGGCAGTAAATAAAAAGGCTAAGATTATCTTTGTTAAACTCTTTATGAGAAATGTATCGGAACCAAAGTGGAGGCCAAAACTGCCTTGCACGACTTCATCTCTCCTAGATGTCCAGAATTTTATTCAACCCGTGTAACCAAACCTGCTTCTCGTTGGCAATAATGTGCAGATTCTAAAGTTTTTTTTCGATTAGTGAAGCTTATTCTGAGCTAAGATGTACCGTATGCCTCATTCATGCCCCATTCATGCTCAACGGAACGAATATCTCCGAATGCTCCAGTCATGCTCCAGTTATGTCTATCTAGGTCGGGAAATCAATATAATGAACGACCTAGCTCCAGAGCTGAGCAGAAGGAAACGAGCAGCTTGGGAAGCTTTTAAGAGCATCGAGAATGCAGTGAAGAGAACAGAACTATTCGACTCAACGGTACTTCCTGCCCTAACGTATGCGTCAGAAACCTGGTCGCTGCGTGATCAGGTTGAAAGGTCACTCAGCGTTATCGAACACGCGGTCGAAAGGACGATGCTAGGGGTATCCCGTTTCACTCAAGTAAGGGATGGTTTCCGAAACTCCGACCTGCGTCAACGATCAAAAATCAAAGATGCCTTTCTGTACGCCTAACAGTCGAAGATAAGGTGGGCCGGACACGTAATGCGTATTAGTGACAACCGATGGACAAGAGCCGTTCGTGGCTGGATTCCTCAGGATGTCAAACGTACTGCAGGAAGACCACCGACCCGATGGTCAGAGTTCTTCACGAAGAGCCTAGGCGAAAGATATGATGCTCGAGGAGTCCCTAGAGCGAGCAGAACCCACTGGGTTACTCTTTCACGCGACAGGGAAAATGGAAGATTACTGGCGCCCGCTCGAGTCACTCGAAGATCAAAGGGACTACGGGTGATACAAGTGATACAGGTGAAGATGGGCCGTTCGCTTCGTCGCTTGTGATCTTAAAATAGTTGTGCTGAGTTTTTCTGCATCACAAGCGATTATTACTTTCATATCCCGATGGAACTCGTCACCTTGAAAGTTAGAGGTGCTCCTTAGGTTTCGAAAAAGCCACAGCGTGAATATATTCTCTTGGCCGAGTTTCTAAATTCCTCGAGATAACTTTGCAACTCGCGAAGGTAATACAACGGAAATTCTTTTTGGTATTCTGGTATGCATCAGATAATACAGCGTAATTTCAGAAGAATTATTTCTATTGCTGTTCTACTACTAACAAATTAAGCTAACAACCTACAGGAGAGCCGTTCATCCTGGTGCTACCACCTTGGGGAGGTCTCTACCATTGGAAGCAACCAAACGTACGATTGAAGTGGTCCGAGTTCTTCGATGTGAAAAGCTTGAACGAATTTGTGCCTGTTCTAGAATTCGAAGATTATCTACAAGGTGAATCGCTTGCCCACAAGCAAATTTTCGATGACATTTGCATTAAATGTAAAATGACGAGCACGACGAACAGAGCAACTTTGTTTTCCCATACAACTGTTTTTTGCTACTTTTTTAAAGTATTCGAGTATAAGTGCATAAGTGCACCACGAACTATAAGTGGGACTATATATGTACGTATATAATCTGTCATCCCTCGGCCTATTGATCGTCGACTGACTCTCAAGCTGGCGTCACTACGTCTTCCACTTATCCTTGTCGCTTGCAGTACTAGTGAGTTGTTCTGCTTGCTCTAAGGACTCAAGCATCGTACTTTTCTTCCAGGTTTTTCGTGAAGAACTTTGACCATAGGGTCGGTGGTGTTCCTGCAGTAGGTTTGACCTCCCGAGGAATCCAGTCATTAACGACTCTCGTCCATCCGTTGTCAGTTAAAGACCTTACTTGTCTGGCCAACGTTATCTTCGACAATGTGACGTGTAGAATGGCGTTTTTGACTTCTGACCGTTGACGTAGGTCACAATTGAGGATTCTCCTAGCAACATGCTTTCGACTACACGTTCAATATCGCTGAGTGATCTTCCATGATGCTTACACAGCTACTAGGCTTCTGAAGTTAAGGCGGGAAGAATCGTGGAGTCGAAAAGTTGGACACGAAATCTGGTGTTCTTTGTTCCCTTCACTACATCCTCGATGCTGTTGAAAGATCCCGAAGTAATATCGTTATAGGATGGTGATATTTTGCTTGTAAATTTCTTTCACATAGATCGCAGTCAATCGTCATATACTGAGTAGCCACGTCCTGGCTATCCAGCGCTTCCATGAGTGCTTCTATCTCAACTGAGTGAAAACCTTTCCTTAAATCAATGGGGGCAAGACGTAGCTGTCTCTTGTATTCTCGCGACACTTCAATGAGTCTTGTTATCGTGCGGATGTGGTCCATCGTACTGAATCCTTTTCGAAACCTGCTTGCTTACATAGCTATTCTTCGTACAGCATCCATTCTTCCAATCTTGTTAAGAATTACTCACATGAAGAGTTTATAGAAGACAAACAACAAGCAAATTGGGCGAGAATTGTCGATATCGTGAAGCTCACCGTTCTTGGACAATAACACGGTGTTGCTGTTCTTTCATTGAATGAGAACCTTACATTCCGACAGATAACGTGTGAAGAGCCGAACAGGTGTGTTGAAGAGGACTGGCTGAATGTTCTTTAGGTGTTTAAGCCTTATGCTGATCGGACCAGGTGTTGTTCGATTCCTCACCGACGAGGTACCGTTTCAGATTTTGTAAAGGAGAGCCAGTGAGCCAGTGAGACGATATATCAATCCTTCTCTATTTCATACGCAGGCAGGAGGACGTGGCTATTGAAGAGAATGGAGTAGTAATCATAAACGATTTTCATTATTGTTTTTCTCGAAGCTGTAACCGATATGTCTGCCTGTCGAAGTGCAATAATCTTGTCCTTACAGCCGGTGAAGTTCTGCAAGTTCCGAAGTGAATTGGCGGTTGTCTATAGCACGTGCGATTTCACACTGGCGTATCAGCTCTGCTGTTTCTGGAGACAGACGTTTCTTGGTGACTTTCGGACTCTCAGCTTTCATAGCGTTAACGTGAAGATGTTGAATGAGCCGATTGTATTCTTCGGCGATGTTATCGACAACGGTATCTTCCCAACAGCCGACTAATGAATTGAATAAATCCCAGTTTAAGGTGGTTGTGGGACCACGATTTTGGAATTTAGCGGCTTTTTCTCCTTCCTGCGAGAAATAGAGTCTTGTACGGAGTAGACGGTGGTCTGATCCCGTGTAGAATTTTGGGACAACAGCGACAGCGGTTAGGCAAAACCTTCTATTTACTATGATGTGGTCTATTTCGTTATGGTACTCCCCATTGAAGACACCCAAGTCCAGCGTTGAAAGTGGGGCTTCTGGAATCGCGGGTGAATTGTCTTGGCCATCATGAAAAGCTCATGCAGGCGCTCACCTTGCTCGTTCCATTATAACCAGTGGGTCTCAATGTTCTCTTCTAGGTCCAGTTTTAGCGTTAAGATTTCCAATGATAACCTTAAAGAATATGGGATCTTCTGTGTAGTTTTCCAAGTCAATGTAGAGAATCTGAATTTCACTTTCTCACAGCTTGATGTCAGTGCGTTGACGGAGAAGATTGTCAAAGCCGGTATTGATGTGTATCACTTCTACTGTAAGCTTCCGATTTGGGTTGTCATTCGGATTAATCGATGTTCATGGCACAACTGGTGTTGACGAGAGCGCAGACACCGCTGACTCCTCGACTGTTGCGTGTTCCGAGGAACAGTTCGTTACCGGTGTCATATACGGCTTTAAATGAGCAACGTCTTCTTGTCTCAGCCAGTCTGATGGCATCGTTCGTTATCCTTCTTGTCTGCGTGATCAAGTATCGAAGGCCGAGATGCATACACGCGTGCATTCTAGGCACAGATCGTCACCTTAGTCCCCTCCGTTTTAGGCAGGTTAGAATGGCTCTAAGATTTTAGCAAGCTAACCTTACTCGTCCTACCCAACGTTGCCGCATAGGATATTTTTTCAAGTTAGGGGACTGAGGCCAATTTATTTAACTGTGTTTAGCATTTAATACCTATGTATAGCTTGCTCGAGCACTGACCATGTAGGCTGGGTACAGTCACAGGTAGCTTGCCAGTCTTTTCCAGAGAAGACGAGATTTTTCATTGGAGGCGACTCCTAACTTCCTCCCAGGTATTTCCAAGTCACTTGATTTGTACGCTTTTGCCTGGGTTCACTCGTAGAATGAAATCCACATGAACGAGAACACACTCACGGACGCATGCATGAGTACGTCCTCTTATTCACAGAAAGTATATGCCAAATCGGCGCAGCAGGAACAGTAGCCCATTCGCTTTAGTAATCTGGGTATCAAGGGAACAGAAGGTCGCTGTTGGTCCATGATTAACTCTCTATTCGTCACTTGGTGTCGCGCCACGTTGCCTGGTGGCCAACCGGCATGAGATGCCTTTGTGAGTCAGGCCCGTGGTATATATACATATATGTATACATACATGTATATATGTATAAATATGTGTACATACATATGCATGTGTATATGCATTTATATACAAGCATATATATATATATAATATATACATCCATCTACAGAAACATCTTAGAAAAACAATGGAGAATTTAGAATGCTACCGATGGAATGGTGCATTTTAAATACGTTTTATAGAATATGGCACGTTAATAGATCAAGTTGTTTATCTGCAACACTACAAGGAAGGCTGGAGTGACGATTACATATTGAAATACGACCGGAGGGAATGTATTGAAGGCTCGCGTTTCTATCGCAGGGAAGGACATTTATGGTAGATTTTTAAAGGTATTTTCACTCATTTTGTAATACCTGATCTTCCAAAGCATTTGTAAACTTATGAGAAGGTTTTATAACAACAAATATGTATATATTCTTTTTCTTTTATGAGTTTGCACGAGATTGACAAATATATTTATATGTGCTGTAGAAAAAGTACATATTGATTAGTCAAACCGAGGTTAAAGGGAGGTCGGTTTCGAGATATTACTACGCTTTGTGCTAGCTGGTAATAACACCGACTTCTGCGGGATGGATTGTCTGGATGAAAAACAAGCTTTTATCACCGGACATTATCATTATATCTACCATCAGCATCTTGCATAAAAGGGCATCACCGAGTGAGTATGCCTCATTCGAGGAGATGGCCAGCTGAGGAAGACCTGACTAGAAAGAAGGCGAAGGCGCTACATCAAGACGAATAAAAAGCGTGGACCATCGACTCGGATCGTCGGCCCTGAGGAAGGCGAAGACGTCGAAACGGAGGCGCCCTGCAACACACACGTGGAATCGATCCGCGCCCATGGCCCACCGAGCCTTCCATCCCTACGGGGTCGGCGAACTGGTACCACACTTGTCTGGGAGGATAGCAACACTGACTCGTCACATCGGTAGGTCAATTCGAATCATTATAAAGGCCAGATATGCATTCAATCGTCCCCAGTTGATGCTTAATGAAGTCGAACGCATGGTGCATCCCTCAGGGATTGATCAACGTCGAGAGCTTTATCCTTTATCCGTTAATACAAGTGAGCATCAGCTATGACGAACCACTCAATTGGAGATAGCATTGTGTCCTACTTCAGGAAATCCTGCTTGTTCGATTGACAACATGCGACATGCGAGGTTCAACGACGATAAACGGAAGAAAGCTTCAGAAACGTAGCACATTAATTGGATGAAATAGATGAAACTTTCAACATGTTTGCAAAGACACAGTTATTTATGGTTTTAATTCGATAGGTAATGTTATCGCTGAGGCAAATACACCCGTTGAAATTATAAGGTTAGGTTACTGTCAGCCCCGTATGGTCCAGATATGCTTCATACTGTAAGAAAATTAACACCTTCTGGTAGAATGAACTTATAGGTCTATAGGTGGTTGTTAAAATTTTTGATTTTTTCAAGACCGTTTTTTCTATTTCGATTCCTTAAAATCCATTTTTTTTATTTCCAAAGGCGTGGCTGGTTCTTTTCTTATGACGAGGTTCGTGCGAAAAAATTCGAGTGCATATCGATCCAAGGAGATTCGGAAACATTGAAGAAACTCATCTTAAACCAGTACCCTGAGACGTGAGTGTCTTTATTATGAATTATGACTTCCTTCCTGTCTGTTTCATTATTTATGTTGTCTTCTGTTTTTATCTTACACTTTTGAAGAAATCTTAATTTTAGCTTGTTAATACGAATTTGTAGTTTCTTATTTTGCTCAAAAAATATTTTTGTTTGTTTTGTTAAGTAGCAAAAAGCGTCTGAACGTGGAGACAAGTTAGTATGATCAGAAGCCCCACTGATCTGTCGATGGATTTTCGGATTTTCAAATGCAACGTTGTAGACCTGTTCGGTTGGATAATCACGGAATTGCTCAATGCCAGAATAATTATTGTTGTTCTGCAGAAATTCTACAAGGTATTGAACCTTGCTGCATGCCTGAAGGGACGGTAACCGCCTATGGTGAAAGACAAAAAATTCCTGACATGGTTATACCGCGATTTTATTTGGAAATACGCACTCAACTCGAGTTCAAAATGTATGAGAGGAAGTCATATCGGCAAATCCCTAAGCTGCACCAAACTCGTGCACGAATCCGACTACTTCTTTGGGCTACGGTTTTAGGACAATGTAACAATTGGAAGTAGTGAATTCTATTCGAAATTTTAATGGAAATCATTTGAACTTGTTAACCATCAATATTTTCGTGTATGGTATAATCAAACTACATGTTAATGGACTGTAAATGGAGTGTTATCGATCGATTTATCCGTATTGCATGGTCGATATTCAGTTGCTTTTAGTTCATTTTCGACCTCATATCTCTAACTTTAGTGACGAAACTCCTAGCACTAGTCGGATAGAAATCCTTCACATTAAGGAAATACATGATGCTGCTTAAATGAATACACTTCAGTTTATTATTTAACACCAGGCACACACAGTTAATCGTGACAATCGGCTTCCTGTATAAAATGAGCCACTGAGCAATATGGACAGCGGTCGGCGGCTTTAGTATGGCGAGGAGGAGAATAGAGCTTCGTAGGGAAAAAGCAATCGTCTCCCATAACTACGCATACTGATCTGAGCGCGGAATTTCGGTCGCTTTTCCGTCGCTTGCTATAGCAAGATAGGTTTATGTAAACAAATGAATATGTCGCCGGTACCGTCAATGGTTGCAAATATATTTTTTTTTACTTTTTATGTTATATAACTGTACCGTGGTGCTGATCTTAGTACTTTCTACGTTAAATTTGCATTCTTGTATCGGTCTTCCATCAAGGGCTTCAGATTTTCGTTTAGGTTCCACTGCTAGTTCAGGGTTTTAGTTTTCTTCATACACGTTGTTGAATACTATTGAAGTAGATTATCCCTGGAATCCCACAATGGTCCAACTAGGGAGTTTCCAAGTCATCATCACAGTGCACTTATCAGCCTTTGTGGATCGAATGAAAATTCTTTGGGATGGGAGGGTTGGTTGGATTGCGATGGAGTCGAACCAAGGCGATGCGGGTATTGTAGCCCGACATCTCAACTACTGCGGTACTAATGCTCCGAATGCGAATGTTTTCAGTAATGGTTGTGTTGTTCTTGTGAGTAGTGTGAAATAGGAGGATCCAGATGCACAAGGTCACCATATGCATCATCTGCCCAGAATTCTAGCATAAAGTGCGTACGTGTTTCAGTTCAAGCATCTTCATCGATCGTGGTGAAGCTATTCTGCATCAGCACTACGGCGACGTGCATTATTGGCAAGCGCGACGAAGTATGCGTTATGCAAAGCATCTTGTAGAAATTGGCGATTTCTTTAGGTTAGTCGTCCATCTTTCCTCTTATCTTCACGTTGTTTTAGTGTATATTTTGTAAATAAGAACTCCTTGTGTAATACGTCTTATTCTTACTACATTATCAAATTTTCATGATTTTTCAGCCATAACTATGGCACTAAGCACTAGGGGACTTGTTAGATGCTGATTACTAGGGGATTAGCTATAGTATGTTATTCTGTCGGCGACGGTGTAACCTGCGGCAATACAGTCTCTTTCTCGGTCCACTTGTTTGCGCCGACCTATCCTGCCACGCACATTGGTAATTAAAGTATTTGCAACAACATGCATTTAATAACTCGAAAGACCGACTTTCTATAAACCTCAGCATAGATAGTTGATATATTTATTTATATGGTCTTATAAACTGATCTTCCTAAGCTGATGCGAGGTTGGTACAGGTCTTCGTTGTCGTTGTCGTTGTTGTTGATGTTGTAGGTCGATGGCTGACGTTTCGACAACTTCGCCTTCTTAAGAGCCTGGACGCATTTTATATTACAATATTTTTATTATTCGGTGGAAAAAAGGTTAAAGTATTAATGAAGATCAAACTTTTAAATAGACGCCATATTGAACAGAAAGGCCACTCACCGTGATGTTACGTGTGGGACTGGCCCACACATAGTTCACGTGGGGTCGCGAGCAAGGCACACCTCGCGGTCAAAATATCATTTTGAAATAGGGCGCCAGGTCACGTGTGATAGTGAGGCATTCGTCTTTCCGGTTCATCTTTGGATTTTTGAAATTTATCCAAAACGCCTCAAGAGTTTTGCGCGTTACATGAGATCAAGTATATTATACCTAAACTCATGCAATCCCGTCTCTCCCGTTACGACAGGTCATACAGTTTTCTGAGCTTCACAAACGACCATAGAGACGGTTGCGATCTAGCTGAAGGCGTAGAGTATTGGGTGGGATGTCAGTAATCGTTACATAATTTTCAAGACCACTTTTTCTTAAGCATCTCTTAATGGCGTATCTTACTTCATTTGATATGAGGAGTAGCTTAAAGGGGATCTTACTTACGTCCGAAATATTATTTTGTCGAACTATCCTACTTTTTTCCCTAACCCGAGTGGCTTCTACATCGTAGCCATTGGAAACGTCTGCATGAACTTCAAGATCAGCTATTTTACAGGGCTAGGCTAGAAAGGTTAGCTAAAGTAGTACCAAGGGGAGAACTACCACCAATACCTCTTTCCCGAACTTTCTTTAAAAAAGAGCTACCAAATAGCGATATTGACCCTACATTTCGTTTATTTTCGGACGAAATTCGCCGCATACTTAATCATTACCAAAAAAGAAAAATAAGCTCCAACCTCACACACCAACAAAAATGTGGTATGCGCCAGGTTAGAGAGCTTTTGAGTTCAAAATCTGTTAGACTTTCTATTAGTGATAAAGGTGGAGAATTTGTAGTTATTCCTAGTCAGTTGGATATTAGGATAGCAGAGGAGCACCTCAGTGATGTTTCTCTCTATTGAACATCCTCTGAACAGGAATATAGAAACCAATACCGAAAATTAAATCAAGAATGGGTCAGCACGGCAAAGGCCGCGGGTTTAGAGCCTTCAGTTATTTCTCGAGTTAAAAACGAACATCCGATTTGTCCTGTGCTTTACTTGCTTATTAAACACATAAGCTCATTTCAATTGATGATATTACATTAACGAACCCATCATCATTTAAAGTTAGACCTATCATCAGTTGTATAGGCGGCAACGGATAGAATAACGTGGTTTCTAAATCTTATCCTAACCCAGCTGCTAAAATTCATTCCAACCCATCTACCTAACACCAAAATATTTCTAGATCACCTAAGGCGCGCGAAACCAAACAGCACGCATATAATGGAGTCATTCGATGTTAGTTCACTTTATACCAACGTGTCCAATGACTCCGCAATGCAAGCCATTCTCGAGTTGTTCGTAGAGCATGAAAAGAAAATAAAAATGCACGGCTCGTCGATTGCACAACTAATGTCCCTCTTAAAACAGTGTCTTAGTTGTTCAATCTTTAGGTGGTCTGGAAAATATTTTGCACAAATTAGAGGGTTGGCCATGGGGCAGCGTTTAGCACCAAGCCTTGCCATCGCTTTCATGTCTAAGGTGGAAGCTCCAGTTCTCGATCACCGACCCTTACTCTACTGTCGATACATAGACGACTGCTTCATCGTCTGTTCCACACAAGAACAGATGGATGAGTGCTTTGAATTATTAAACCGACAGTCAGAGTATATAAAATTTACACGAGAAAAACCTACCGAGAACTGGCTTCCATTCTTAAACATCCAAATAAAGCTCTCAGTGAATGGCTATTTAACAAAATGGTATTGCAAGCCAAGTAGTAAAAACATTCTAGTTCACTGCCTCTCCTCTCATCCTCCACACATGAAAAAAGCACTTATCAAAAACATGTATCGTACGGCTAAAAATGTGTGTACAGGAGAAGAGGAAAGGAAGGAATCGCGAAACCTGGCACGAAAAATAGCCATTTCCAATGGCTATGAAGTAGAAGCCACTCGGGTTAGAGAAAAAAGTAGGATAGTTTCCCAAGATAATATTTCAGACGAAAGTAAGATCCCCTTTAAGCTACCCTTCATATCAAATGAAGTAAGTCACGCCATTAAAAAGTGCTTAAGAAAAAGTGGTCTTGAAAATTATGTAACGATTCGTGCATAATGCGGAGATATTTGCAAAACTCCGGACCGGAGGTGTATGCGGTGGGGAACGAACACGCGCTGTTGTCCTTACCGGGGAACAGCGCACTTCACCACCACACCATCCGGGTCCTTCGCTTTGCCTGTCGATCGATAGAACTAGCTGAGAGTAAATAAAAGGGTTAAGATTATGTAACGATTATTGACATCCAACCCAATACCCTACGTCGTTAATTAGTTCGCAACCGTCTTTTCGTTTGTACAGCTCAGAAAACTGTATGTTCTGTCTTAACGGGAGAGACATGGTTTGCATGAGTGTAGGCATAATATTTTTGATCTCATGTAACGCATACGGTGAGGAATATATATGGAGGAACGGGAAGACCACTTTGTGTCCGCATAAAAGAACATCTAGATGGGAAAGTTGAAATCCGTCAAAACACTCCTCTAGGTACGCATAGAGTACAAAGGCACAACGGCGATGATTTTGAAGTGAATGTGCGGGTCCGAGCGCAGGAATCAAAAACATCAACGCGCAAAACTCTTGAGGCGTTTTGGATAAATTTCAAAACTCCAAAGATGAACCGGAAGGACGAATGCCTCACTATCACGCGTGACCTAGCGCCCTATTTCAAAATGATATTTTGACCCCGGGGCGTGTCTTGCTCGCGACCCCACGTGAACTATGTGTGGGTCAGTCCCACACGTAACATCACGGTGAGTGGCCTTTCTGTTCAATATGGCGTCTATTTAAAAGTTTGATCTTCATTAATACTTTAACCTTTTTCCCACCAAATAATAAAAATATTGTAATATAAAATGTGTCCATGTTCTTAAGAAGGCGAAGTTGTCGAAACATCGGCCATCGACCTACAACATCAACAGTAACGACAAGGACAACGAAGACCTGTGCCAACCTCGCATCAGCTTAGGAAGATCGGTTTATAAGATCATTTAAATAAACATGCATTTATTTTAGGGTATGCGTCCCTGAAACAGTTGCGCGTCTCAGCTTTTAACAATATATCCTATCACTGTGACTTTTATTATTAATTGAGAGGAAAGCCATCTTTTCAGATGTTTTTTAACAAGCTGCAATTTTACTTTAGTCTACAGCAGTAAAATTCCGATTTTTGGGATACATAAAGCATCCATTCTTCCCTTTTTTTCTCGTCGAGGCTGTTATTTCGAACACCGAATTGGTTTAATACAGTTGTGGTTTCACCGAGAACTACATGGTGACTTTTCTACTACCCAGCAAATGTTTGCAGCTCTTATGCTTGCACTGAAAGCTCACAAAATGAATTTCGTTTTCAGTTGTTCGTAAATTTCAAATTTGAGCAAACTTTAAAATGAGAGAAAATTCTTAGGGAATCTATCTATGCCCTTAATGGGATAGTTAAAAGCATTTTCGATAAGGCCTCAGGTTCTCCCATAGTCTACTTATCAGGAAGTTATCGGGAGTTGTTGAGGAATCTCGTTAGGCCTAATCCACTGCCAGTTCCCGCTAACGACAAATTGCAAGCGTTGCGAGCGATGTTTAAATGAATATATTATGAATGTAATTGGTAATTACAATTTTGTTTCCCATATGTAGAGAATCGCAACTCGAATCCACCGATGAGCAGGATAGGACCCAGCTCGCTGTCTCCCGAAATGACGTCAAGAACCGTGATGCTATAGGTGGTAACTTCCTTTGTGCTCACTGGAGACGTAGAGATTTCGTACGGGCTCATGGTGATGAATTGCCAAGTATAAACGGCGCAGCAAAACAAGTCAGTCATTTTTTTCTAAGTGTAATTATTTTGTTTTGTTGTTCATAGTGTTAGGTTGAATTTTTACTGAGACATCCATACTGTTGTTGATTCGAAAGAAGGCAGTATAAGAACTTGAAACAGTGAGCTACTGCTGGAGCGAAAATCGCAATGCGGTGCCATAAGTACAAATATTCAATTGGACATGGGCAAGTTTGATTCGCTAGTTAAATCATCCGATCCCTTCATCCCTTTGGCGTCACGAAATCCGTAACAGACATCTATCGGCTTCTGTGATAGATGCAGGGCGGCGGAGTGCTGCAAGAATTTTCTGAAGAATCACCTTTATAACAAGTCGTCTAGAAACAGGTTAATCGTCGAGTAATTTACAGAGGCACCATTTCTTTGCTAGGCCCTCTTGCGACCCATGCTAAGTTAATTCCACTCACCCGACAGATATAAGTGGTTCCCACATCCGACTTTCTGTTCTACGCATGGTGACAGAGTAAAGTTGATTTCCATGGTGACAGAGTAAAGTTGATTTCAAAGGAGTTCATTGAATGGTTTTGAACGGAGGTTTTTTTTTACACAAGGAGCTGTATGAATTATCACACATTTTATTTATGGTTGGTTATTATGCCGGACTGTATTGTTTACCTAAAAGTTATTTATTCACTTGATAGTTTATCCATCGGAGGTATTGATGCCGGGAGTTAGAAGGGAATGGAGCGTTTGTAGTTGATCAGTATATGAGGGATGTACATATACATTGGGCTTCATCGAGCATCGTAGAGGTAATTGAGGATATCTGACCTCTACAATTATTTACGGTGGCCTACTAATCTACTGAATCCGTGTTTTCGGACAAGGCTGTCGTAAGATTTTACGGAAACTAGTAAGGGAGGACTTGGTGAACCGAGACCAATGGGACCGGTTAACTCTACTGACCGTTGTGTATTGCAGGGCAATTCTAGCCGTTGCATTACATGCGCCTAGGTGGCGGGAACGGTCCGATAAGAGCAATATGTTGGACTTGCTAATTTACGAAAATTGTTATGGAAGACAAACTACCAACAAAGAGCATTGAAAAACCAAGTCACTGAATAGAAAGTATGACAAAAGAGATAGATTTACTTGTTTGGGAGACAATGGACCGAATGAATCGCATATGACTCACGGCGTGTGCGGCGGAAAATTAGGCGTAGTCGTGGGCGTTTGTTGGGTGGTTTGTGTTTACACTACGATTCGAGAAGATGGCTCACTAAGGAAGACCTGACTCGACACGAAGGCGAAGCTGCAACGTCAAGACGAACAACAAGCGTGGACCATCGACTCGGATCACCTGCTCTGAGGAAGATGAAGACGTCGAAACGTTAGCCGAAAATGAATAAATATCATTATCAACCTCGTGTCAGCTCATCAAAGAAAGAATACATAATGAATAGAAAGTTAACATTGTGACTTAACTAGTTTGTTCTGTATTGTTCTAAAATCTATATAATGGTTCTAGGGTGTATGTATATCTTATTTGCTGTGCGGACTAATAGTTTCCATTAATTTTTCCCATTCGTTGATTATTGACTTGTATGGGTAGTGTTTCTGAAGCGTGTAAGGCTGTGGTTAGAGGTCCTGCAATACACAAGAGTGGTTCTGGGCCTATGGCTCACTGAGGCTTCCGTCATTTTGGGGTCGGCAAATTGGTACTAAATTTATTTTTGAGGAGAAATGGACTGACTTGATACATCGTTAAACCATCGAATTATTTTACTAGCCAAGTCGGGTGGATAGCACAGTGGTAGTGATGTCCGTCGTCACGAGCATGGTGCTTGTTCGATTCCGCCCCGGGGCCAAGCAAGCCTGTTATCTCTTCGGTGTCGGGGGATTGGTACCGGACTTGTTTGGGAAAATCACTCTCTGGTTGGAAACGCTCCAGTTCGGCTATCTCGGGACTCCAGGGAGAATTCCTTGAACAGCATTCTACGACATTCAAGATGAAATGAAAATCCTCAAGCAGCAGCCGAAGCCACACGTAAAGTTGGAAGATCTTCGTGAACAGTGGAAGCGAGGAAGCGAATTGAATGTGAGAAGTGCTGGGATCTGCACAGTAGACGTGAAGACGGATCGAATAAAATAAATTACTAGCCAAATATATGTTCAGTTACTTCTATCGTACATAGAATAAAATCGGGTGCATGGCGTATCCCTCAGGAACTGATAAACTCGACAGCCTTACACTTTTAAGCTCTATGTTGTTTCTATGTTGGAAAGTGAAGAGTGATTTGAATCATCATCTGGAGTCCCTAGAAAGGTTTAGTTGCCTGAATTGTTTTCAGTTGAATGACCTCTGTGAAAAAGCGAGAGTGACGCGCATTTTTTTGGCCACTGATGCGTCAGAGTCAGAGGTGGAGCAGTTGTCCGCGATGTTACGTGTTCCTGTATTAAGATTTAAAAACTCGACACTACCAGATGGAGCGGTTGCGATTATTGATCAGGTTTGTTTATTTATTGTTATTTTTAGCCAGTCGCGAAACAATGTGCCATAGAAGAACCTAAAACTGGAGGGTTAACGTAATGTAGAGTGGATCTCAACATTCATTTACATTTTATTAATGACAATAAAATCAACATTTTCGCGATGATGCTCATTTTTCGGTAAACCTGATTATCACGGGTACATGAGGACTTGGGAGCTTAGAAGGTTAGTTGGAATAAACTGTGCCCTGTTGCTTTGATGATATATTATCCTTTGCTGTGGAAGATTATGTGTTCTAATTACTCGGCGAAATATCGGTTGTTCAACCGATTCGCCGCTGAAGATGGGTGTCTCGTCAAAAAAAGCAGAGAAGAAGAACTCGTGGCCTGCAACAATTTGGAATCTTGTCGTGATTGAATAGTGATTGTATTTCGTTTTCAAAGATATGCAGATTCTATTTCTATTTAAAATATTAAGGTTCCCAATAAGCTGGTATAAGTTTAACTTTTTTGCTGTGGCAAAAAGATCGATAGAAATAGCTGAGAGACAGGCGAAACGAAGGACCCGCATGGTGTGGTGGTGAACGCGTTACTCCCCGGAAAGGACAATAGCGCGTTTGTCCCCCACCATAGACACCTGCGATCCAGAGTTTTGCAAATATCTCAGCAACGTTGTGGTTGTATTTCGCTTAGTAACCTGCCATGAAAATTATAGAAGGCAGAAAACAAAACGTTAAACATTAACTTTTTTCGTATGAAGTGCTGAGATACCTGCAAAACTCCGGACCACAGGTGTATGCAGTGGAGAACCGAATGGTGTAGTGGTGAAGTGCGCTGCTCCCCGCTAAGGACAACAGCGCGTGTTCGTTCTCCACTGCATACACCTGTGGTCCGGAGTTTTGCAGGTATCTCAGCACTTCGTACGAGTTATATTTCACAACATACCCTGCGATTAAGAAGAAAAAGGCAGTAAATAAAAGAGTTAAGATTAACTTTTTTATTTGCTCCGTCTACATTTTTTAACGGCAGTGTACTATGTGAAGGACAACCGTAATGATTCTGAGAAATTTGCAAGGGGTATAGGTTTGTTTAAAGTCGGGTGGCTGAATCATTTTTGGCCACGTTTGCATTGAACTCGATTCACATCGTTGAGAATGTGTTAAGCAAAATATCTCGGCTCATATTCAGCTCTACTACTAGAAATAAAGAATGACGATCTACAGAACTTTTCTAAGAAAGTGTGTTTCTTATCCCGCCGTGACGAATTTGTTACCGTATAGAGCCCAAAGTTTCTTTTTCGCTTCCGTTAGTTGATTCTAGTTCCTTTAGGATCATTAGGAGCTCTTAAGGGGCTTAGTAAAGTCTCTTCCGTAAGTAGATAAAGTCGTGAACTACTCAAATATTCTGTTTATTGAAAAATTGTGGATTTATTGAAGAATCAACATCGTTGCGATTATGTTAATTGTGCATTATGAAATGAGCACTGTAAGTGGCAAAAATCAGTTGCCAAAAGAATTAGAGTGTCCTTGTCTCATTGGTTTGTTAATCCTTAAATTGTATTTGCTCTAGGAGTTTTAGAAACTATAATGGATTAGGTGTTTTTCCAAAACTATAATTGTCATCTGCTTGAAGTTTTACTCCTTTACAGTGGATTTGTGCTCATGCCCGAGTGTTCGTGGGAAGTCACGTATCTACGTTTTCCTACCGCATCCAGGAAGATCGTGAGATTCTTGGATTCGCGCCGAACACCACGTTCAATCGGTTGTGTCCTGACAAATTGAACAACTGCGAACAACCGGCGAAATGGACAATCGTTTATGAATGAAAACCGTGCTTATAATAATGACATTGGTGTAGGCCTTAGGTGTTTTGTGTTAATAATGTGCCTCTTGTTCTCTTAAGAACTGTCAGCACAATTACGTTTGGTTTCCTGTGTACTCTGAATTGAGGTGTTGTGATCGTAACCTATTCTATGACGTAGGGGCTGACATTGGCTTTAGCGTATTGAGGAAATTTGGCAGGTTCCAAAAAGGAATATTCAAAGAGGTAAGCCAGAGTCAAGGGGCTTTGTTCTTATTAAATGACACTGCCATTTGGATTGTAGATAGCTATTTAATATTACAATCATGTCAAAACTTTTACCTTATTTTACCTACTGGTGCAGTGTTTTATAGACAATGTAACTGTAAGCTATGTAGTTTTTTTCTAGGAATTTTCTATGATTCAGTTCTGGAGCTATGCTATCGTTTCAATAAAAGTTTATTTTGCTTCACGTAATACTCAAACCTGCACATAAAGCAAAAGGAACAGCTCGACATCTTGTCGAATCGCAGGCTAGAGGAGGTATTTCGGACGTAGAATGCTCAGATGGTTCTTTAAGACTCCATATCGCAGATGTTAGCCTTCATGACGAAGAAAGTCGTACACGCTTATGAGCACCTGACGACGACCATCTGAGGAAGCCAACAATCGCAACTGCACATCTAGAAGCTATTTGAGGAGTGTAGAAAGGCTCAACATTTGCAGTTTGACAGTCGTTCGTTATTTGGAAGAAATTGTTGGGGTATGAAAGTTTGGAGGCCACATGAACTGAACGGATGACATCGTGATTGTCGTCGCCAAGTATTTTCTGCACTTCACTGGACTCTATACGAGATAGGGTTCAGCTCACTGAGGAAAACAACAGGCATCAGAAACTGTAGCGTTTTTGACTTTTCATTCATTGTCTATTATTTTCTCATGCAAATATGTGAAATACAACCACATTGATGCTGATGGAATCGGGAGGGTAAGAAACTGGCTGAGAGATGAGCAAATCAAGGGCTTCAGTGGTGCAGTGGGTAACACTTGAGTCACCAGGAAGGGAATTGTGGGTTCGAATCTGGCATGGAGTTCCTAGTTTTGCAATATCTCAGCACCGTTGTGGCTGTCTTCGAAGAATTCATCGCTTCCAGATGTCCTGAATTCTATGTTACCGGGACAAGTAAACTTAATCTTGTTGAGAAAAGTGTGTAGATTCCAATGGTTTTTTTTAATTTGTTTAATAAAATCTTCCATTCTAGTTACAATATATTGAAATTCGAATCGCACTTTGTTCTGCAGCAAGCTAAGTTTCGGGTGGATGGGAAGCTTTTCTGTAAGGTGTGTAGAATGTCCACTGTGATATTTAGATAAGATTTTATCAATTTGAAAGAACTGTAGCCATTAATTTATTGGATATCTTCCACGAGGATTGAAAATCCTGACAGAAATAAAAATCATTAAGGTCTTCATATGTTTACTAGGAAGGTGAAAGTAAACTTACACTATTATGGCGAAGCGATCTGGTTGTCGAGGGATTTTCAGAATTGGAAAAAAATGGTAGTGGTTGGAAAGGCTTCGAGAGGTCCGACGAATATGCTGGGAAGGGCAGAATGAATTGCGTTAACCCATAACGCCCGGTATGAACACTGCACTGCCCATCTTCAGTTTAGTGCGTTTCGAAGTTTTTTCTCCCGCGCTGTGTACAATATACTCGATAGCCAGGCCAAAGCACATCAGCATAGCAAAGTGAGACCAGAACAACCATTCCATAGCCTTAACAGAAGAAACACTAAGGCTAGATTTTAATCGCGAGACCAATCGTACGAAGTTCACATGGATGGGTAATGAGCCTCTTTTATATTAAAGTATCACTCTGAGTTACTGTGTGAAACCACGAGTGACAACGAAGAGCTCTTTTTTTGGTTCATTTTTGGATCTTTGGAATTTATCCAGAGTGTCATAAGAGCTCTACGCGCTGACATTTTGAATTCCTGTCCGAGGACAGTGACCTATTCAAAATCTACCCATTATATGTCTGTGTCCTATGCGATTCTAGTGATGTTTTTTGCTCGAGTTTACGCTTACCATATAGGTATTCTCTTATACGAACACAGTGGTCTACGCATTTTCATCAATCTATTCATCCCTACACGCTTTACAAGAGGTCAGTTAAACCGTACCCAACTCATAGAATCACCATCTCTACGTTAGGGCAAATTACGCAATGTTACGTTGAGCATTGACGGTCATACAGGCGGTTACGAATTACCTGGCGTCTGAATAGTTCACCACGTCGTTCGAGAAGCTACAGTTTCCAAGCCATTGGAAATGGCTATTTACAGCGCCAATTTCAAAGATCCTTCCTTCTGCTCTTTTCTTGTGCACACACCGGTGGCTATTCGGAACATGTTTCTCACAAGTTCTGCTTTTGTATGTGAAAGGTGAGAGAACCGGTAAGAAACCAGTATGTTTTTGTTACTTGGTTTTCGGCATTAGTTGGCGATGTAGCTCCTCACCAGGAGATGGGCGAGAAAGGGAAGCATATTCAGAATGCTTTTCCTCTATCTCAACATCCAGTTGATCAGAAATCGCAACACTCTCCAACATTATCACTAACAGTTAATCTAATTGTTTTCATTAGACTCAATAAAAATTCAAGATGACCTGAAATATGCTTGTTCACAACAACGCGACCACTACTTTTGTGCCGAGTGTATTGAATACAATTCGTCTTGAACGCTATGAGTTGGCAGACGAAACCTATTCCAGCGGAAGGGGATGGTTCTTCCTAAAACGCGCTTACGGTAGAAAATCATGAGTACTCTTTTTCTAAAATTGTCATTCTTGAGGAAATTCGAAATTGGGAGGATACGGAATACTTCATTGGCCTTCGGAACGACAGAGTGAGCCTTATTCTCTGTTTGCCAAGTTCATATAATAAATAAAATAAAAGATAAGGCTCTCGGCGCTGATCAATCCCTGAAGGATGCGCCATGCATTAGACTTCATTAAGTATTGTTTGGAGGTGATTGAATGCATGTCCGTCCTTTACAATGGCTCGCGGTTGCCTACTGATGTACCGAGCCAGTGCTACTATCCTCCCAGACAAGTCTGGTACCAATTTGCCGACCTCGGAGGGATGGAAGGCTTGGTAGTAGGCCATGCCCACGGAGATCGATTGGACGTGTGTATTGCAGGGCGCCTCCGACCACCGCCACATGCGTCCTCGTAGAATATAGAAGTCGATATAATAGAATGAAACAATGGTAAAAGATGTTTATGTTCTAATAGTTTTTGTCTTAGATAATGGAGAACACTATAAGCTGACATGCGTTTGCATGAAACTTGATGGCCACGTTTTTATGTACGTAGCGTACTCATTGAATTCAATGCGCATTCTCACGAATGCGTTAATGATGGCACTTTTCAGTCCGTGCAGAGATAGGGCTTCTCCTATCATAGGAAATGTATGAGCTACATGGAGTCTTCACCGTCGAACTGAACGTCTCACATTTAAAACTTCACTGAAAAAGAGAAAAGCTGAGATATGCGATGAGCCAATAATAATATTAAGATGTTTCTCTGCCCATGACTCGAACACATGAATAGAGGACCACGGCTGTCTTTCATGTGACAGTTTGCGAGCCGATTAGTCGCGAGACTCCGTTGTTCTCATGACCATGTGTGAATAGACCAAATGGGACAGTGTATGATCCCAGGAATGCTGATGGATACCTTCTCCATCTTTGTTGCGTCGGCCGAACTTACACTTTCATCATACTTACTGCGCACTTGAATTGCTCATTTATGAAGAATCAGGCGCGAACCACTGCAGTCACTATTCGATTGGTGTCTGGCTGATCAATAAAAGTATTTGATTGCAGAAAAACTTCAGTTCGAAACAATTTCAATGCTGAGGATGTATGAGTATTATGCGCTTGCGACAAAAAAGCTTCTATAAATCTGTGAGCTCTCAATCGATCTTCATATGCATTAGCAGTCGAGAACCATTGGTTGTTGAAATTCCATCAAAAATCCACCATAGTAAAAACTCACCATTTTGATTTTGGATTTTTTTTCGGATTACTGACATCCAGAACAGAGCGCTTCACCGACGCTAAAGAGAGGGCAGTCGTCCCGTTGCCATTCTTTCAGCAAATGTTTGATTCCGTTCGGTAAGCCCTAAAGCCTTAAACAAAACACACTTGCAAAACTAATTGTTAGGTGCCGCCTTATTTTTAGACGACGATGCTAGAATTATTTTTGTAGAGGCTAGATTTGACCTAAATATATTAATAGCAGCGAATATTTAATTGCGGAAGAAATGTAAAGAATGCGAAGGTGTAAAGCGATGGGCAATCGTGTGTTTAAAATATTGACCACCTTGCATCGGAAATTGAATACATCCCCCTCCAAAGGTAATAAAATACTTAAAAAATCAAGTAGGCTTTAGTTTTACAGAGTTTTTTCTTCCTTTATTTAAGGGAAATTAATGAGCTCTCCAACTGCGACATTCAATTCTTCCCTTCTTTTTCATCCGATTACCTCATCGTTGTCGACAGAACTCACTCAGTACATATGTCCTTTTCTTAGTCCACTATGCGATGAGAAAAAATATTTTGGGATCCATCCTGGTGCGGCAGATTCATGTATCCCATGGTGTCCTCTCTTATCAAGTCTAGCAATCAATATCCATGTCCTCTTGAAAATTACTAAGAAGTTACGCGGAAACTACAGTAAGGCTGTGCTCTTTAGTACCAGTAGCTAAGAACACATCATTTCTTTGGTCGGATAGTGAGTCGGAACACAGGGACCAGAATAAAGTATTATTCTACATTTTCGGCCGTTGCACAGAGTATAAGTGTCGTGTCGCAGCTCTCGATCGGTCCTCCTCTGGATCCCACCGGTAGCTGTTGACTCAGTGAGCGCGACCGTCGAACGGCTCGATCAGCGAATGTTTAGCTGCATAACACATCAGCCAAGACGTCATCAACCACGTCGTGACTTCGAAGACGAACCGCCCAATATGAGGTACTGATACCTATTAGACCAACGAGAAGAACGGCTCCAGCAGCTCTACAACTATTCTTCGTCGTTCTAGGTCTCGATCATTCGAACCGCCACTAAGTACGTCACCGCTAGCACCTCGAAAGCCGTTTGGACGACCGCCAGTGAAGTCAAAATCACTGAAAGGTACACCTTTCTTCCTAAAACACCTACCAATCTCAAAACAATAGAGTTTTAAGAAAAAAGAGACTTCGATGTAGCGGTTTTTCACGTATTTGCTGACTATACCATGACGAGATTGGTAGGTGTTTTACATTTTTCAGTGCTCCGTTAAACCAAAGTCCATACATGTACTATATGTATACTCTATAGATGTATGTGTCTGCTCGTTTATTTCGTCTCACTGTGTTCCTCGAATCGCAAATAGTGCATTACAATGAAGGAAGTGCGCCGAGTGTAAGGGTTCGAAAAGAATTCGTGAGCATGCAAAGACTTATGCGATGAGTACAGCGGCTCATTCCACAGGTAGAGTCGCTGTTTTGACGTGTACTAATGTGTCTGCAGCCGAATATTGCTTTCGTGGTTGTTCCGAAGTATTTCTTACACTCGACTTCAGCAAAGTCAGAAAAATTCGTGTTTTTTATGCTGATTGAAGCAAGTAAGCAGAAACGTTATGAAGTTGATAGAATGGGAATGTTAAACAACGTTCTTGAGAACACTGCCTCGTGAAGAGAATTGGTGACTTGTTCCTCGGCGACCTATAACATAACATAAAACCAGCCTTATTACTTCGTAGCTCTTCACTTGAGCGTCAACTGAGCTGAGCAGTTGCTCTCCATCTGTTTCTGTGCAAAAGTAGCCCTGTATGTTCTTTCGGTTTTAAGGGCTCACTAAGCATCATATTTTCCTTCTAGGATTTGCGTGAAGATTCCTGAAAGCCGCGTTGGTGGTCTTCCTGGCGTGGTCAGGCGTTAGGATTCCCTCGTATGCATAACATAAGAGGCTCCCAGTACCGCGCTGTCAATATCTGGTTCGATATCGCCGACATTTAAAAAGCTGCTGACGAATCTTTGCCCTTTTCATTACATTCTGAATGCTCCTATAAGCTCTTCCACACGTCACTCTTCTCTTTAACACTGATGCAGCTGTCATATTGAACTCTTGACCCAAATACATATTCCACCAGAAATGTAAGTAATTAGGGCTATGGGAGATACTTTTCGTTCAACGTAAAAGGACACCACATGCAAATCTGTTTCCCGCGAACATTCGGCAAGAAACCAGCTTTCGATAAACGTTGTCAGAATGGGCAAATATTCGTTCTCCCTAGCTAGTAGTCGGTCTACAGGAATCATATCGCAATGAAACCGTAGATGGTGTGTTGCTATAGACCATAAACATTAATTTCACGTTGTTCCACTTCAGTTTTCACACGATGTGCTCAAGAGTCCCGCTGAGAGATTCTAACGCGATACCTTCGTTTTGTCTGAAAACCACCTTGACTTTTATATAACATAATGGAACACTTAATATATGGTGATGATACGGTGAAGAACAGCGCGATAATATGATGTAACGTTGCGAAAATGGTAAGCCTAATTACAGAATAGACCTATTAAAAAAATAAAGCCCTCGACTTTGATCATTCCCTGAGGGATGCGCCATGCATTCGACTTCATTAAGTATCGTTGGAGGTTACTGAATGCATATCAGGTCTTTACAATGACTCGCGGTGGCCTATCGATGTATCGAGCCAGTGCTGCTATCCTCCCAGACAAGTCTGGTAACAATTTGCCGACCTCGGAGGGATGGAAGGCTTGGTGGGCCATGGGAGCGGGGATCGATTCCACATGTGTGTTGCAGGGCGTCTCCGACCACTGCGCCACACGAGCCTATAACAGAATAAACCTAAAGAACTAAAAATCACGAGTGATCTTCGCGAGGAATGGAAGTGTATGAACTTTTTCCCATTTGTGACCTACTGTGGAAAATTGGTCGCTTTCTGCAAGGGCGTCTTCCCGTGGAGCGAGACCGTAGAGGATTCCGTTCATGAGCGGCGTCGTGGAAATGCATGCAAAAACAATCCACTATTTCCAAAGAGCGAAGTCAAAGGAAGGTTAGAAACATCAAACGTCTTAATCCATTTCGATCTTCTCATGTGACTGACGTGCTCTTGTCTATCGCCTTGATAGTCGTCTTTTCTTCTTGATTTCTCTATTTCCAGGAATCGCAGGTAATTTTGTTCGGATCTCGTGAAATTTATACCGTTCAGGGCATAGGCCGCATACATTCAGGCTCAGAAAATTTCTACTGAATCTTGAATTTATTTGACTGTTCTTCAAATATCCAAGATGATTAGATTCACTAGGTTGTATGTATTAACAAACACCTTTGGTGGCAGCTTTCTGTCGAAATAAGCTGTCACCATGAATTCACGTTTTCCGTACGAAGCGTTGGCTACTTGTTGCTTAGGTGTTTATGGCAATAAGAACCACCAACGACCTTACCAGGATGGTGAATTGCTTCCTCATTGTAGCTTGTGCAACGTGAGAGACTATCCAGCTGTATATGATCAGTAACTCAAGTGCTCTAGTAATTTTTTCCAGCCAATTACAAAAATATTAAAATACATGAAATATAAGCAAAACTTGGAGCCCCAGTCGGGTTTGGAGCCTGAGATTACCTTTAGAGGGTTCACGTGCTGTTCGCCGCAGTAAAGTATGAGCAATAAATAAAGATAATGGCTTGTAATTTCAATTGCAGCTTAAGCTAAACTGGGTTCAGTGCCGGTTTGCGCTCACCAATTCATTCATATTGACGAGTGATATCGATAGAGTTAAAAAAACTGTTTGAGAGGAAAGCAAAGCAAGGGTGTCGGTTGGTGTGATGAATATTACGTGATTCTCCGTAAGAGGAATCACAGGTTCGAAGTCCAGATGTGACTCTTTTGATCACATCTCAGCATCCTTATGGTTGTATTTCACATAGTACTTTGCCATAAAAGACAATAGATGGTAAATAAATGTAAAGGCGATATCACTCGTCAATATGAATGAACTGGTGAGCGAAAATCGACATTGAACCCAGTTTAACTTAAGCTGCAGCTGAAATCACAAGCCTTTATCTTTATTTATTGCCCTTTATAAACAAGCTGAATAAGTAAGATGTTGAAGAAAAACCCTTTGTAAGGTTTAGCTAAAACATAAGCCTATTTAAGCCTCAATAGAAGATGATCTCATGTCTACGGTCTCTTTCCGTCAACACAATTATTCGGACATTTGACCGAATATGGCCTCATTTATTTTGTAGCCATTTTGTACAGCACTACCTCGTAGTGGAATATCTCAACGTTTAGAACTCTTGTTTGAACTATCTCGCCGGAAATTTGTCCTAAATACACTTCCGTCTGCCACCTCGGCATCAGCTCATGCAGGAGTGGCTAGTGGAAAACCACCGAAAAAATGATGGTAGTGGTTGTAGCACTTCTTTCTTCTCCCTCAGTTCGCCACTGTTCCTTAGAGCTCTATAGATGGATCACGTAACTGTTCGATGATGTTGTCAAACTGTTCAGTCTTCTATGTATGCATCTAGACTTTTCTTTCAAGCCTTTTCATGTTCAGGGCGACCTTGTACAAGTTTCGGACGTCAGTCGTGGAGATTACTGATCTTTAGAGATCTCCTTTAAACTTTTCATAGTCCAACTTAGTTCTGCCGTTCTGTAACGATTTCAATAATTCCCTACACCCTTTACGGAATCGTAAATGTATCGAGGAGGGTGATTCTTCAGATATCTCAGTAAATAGAACCATTTGAATGGAAAACATTGAGGATGATTTATCACGATCTTAATGAACCAATCGGCGCCGTTCAACAAAAGTATACGGTCGTAACCACAGCGGCGATGACCTACATTTTGGGCATCCCGGTGGGATGACAACCAGCTACGCTAAGTATTCCACAACATGACGGATGTCGAAATTCGCAGTGGAGCTATTCTGCATAGGAAGCGATAGATGCCTATCGTCGAAAATCCTAAGATCTCCTTCTCCTCTCTAAGAATACGAGAGAAACACGTATAGTTGTATGACAGCTTAAGTGCTGTCACAAAAGAGCAACGGTTCTCATGAGAATTCAGCTGGACAGTTTCGAAAGAGCCCCTGTACACACAACTTTCCCAGAAGTTCTCAAACTATTCAACATCTTCTATTCAGTGAGCTTTCGCCTTGCTTTCCATCCAAGATAGATTGTATGTTATAAAGATATCATCCAATTTTCCTTCTTACCTTTTAATTTGTATAAAACGAATTCTGTCTGTCATCACGAGAATGGCGCTAATACGACCGTTCTGGGCCAACCAAGCCTTTCATTCTTCCGACGTCGGGAAATTGGTACCGGATTTGTCCAGGAAGAAAATCACTCTCTGCAATCCAATTGTGAACGCTCCAGTCCGGCTATCTCAGGACTCCAGAGAGAATTCCTTGAGCAGCGTTCTACAACATTCAAGATGAAATGAAAATCCTCAAGCAGCAACCGATGCCACACGTTGAAGTTGAAAAATCTTCGTGGGCGAAGGGATACGAGGAAACGGATTGAATGCGAGAATTGCTGTGGTCCGCACAGTAAGACGTGAAGACGGGTCATATAAAATATTTAAAAAATAAAAAGAAAGACCGTGGCGTGTAAACAAGCACAGAAAGCCGATCTTTAACATGAGATACAACATGGGCCTAAAGGCATTTATTCTGGAAAAATACTTCAAATTATGGTATGACAAAATTCCAAGCTAATCCACAAAACGATCACCTAGACTATGCAGAAGAGTAGCTAACGACAAGATGGCAAACATCGGAAGAAATTGATGGCCTAGCAAGTAAAAGTTTGTGGAGCTGATCATATTGCTCCGAGCGCTTTGCATGAGTAGTTTCTGCATTGCACTATCAAAATGTGTCTGCGGAAGGTGTAAATGCTCTAAAGACAACAGAGCTGGACAAATCACATTGCAGATGGTCGTAAATGTTCGCAGATGTTTGTAAAATAGTGGAAACTTCTTGAATATGCCGACGGTTTTGTGCTTCCAGATGTTTTAACTAAAATGGTACGTAGGAGCAAAAACACTCACGAATGCGTCAGATTGGTTTGGAGGGACATTAACTGAATAGAAAGTAAAAGAATCTCAGCTATTATATTTGTCTCGTACTCATCATCTGGGCATACTCATCAGTTACCACAGTGTACAACTTAAATTTACGCCAGGGATGCCATCGAACCGTTTAACTTTGCATAATTCATTTAAATCTACTTCTTGGGCCACCTCCACCCAGTGTGTTCTTTCACAGCTCTCGCTTATTTGATCCAGCATTATTTAAAACTGAAGCCGTTCTCAAATGCTGTAAAATCGCTCTAAGATGAAAAATAATTTTACGAACTTTAAGATATATTTTTCCCGCCAGGTTTCAAATCTCTTGCCGCTTTTTTTAGCCTTCGAAGGCTAAATAAAACGGTTAACAGTTTTGGAATCGAAAAATTCTTGTAATAGTCACTGAGGAATTGAAGCATCTAGATCCAAAAAGGTGAAAAAATGTCCTTAATGAGG
Organism: Angiostrongylus costaricensis; assembly: GCA_900624975.1. NCBI lineage: Eukaryota > Metazoa > Nematoda > Chromadorea > Rhabditida > Metastrongylidae > Angiostrongylus > Angiostrongylus costaricensis. The sequence continues at coordinate 86,177 of UYYA01004136.1, read as the reverse complement.
AGGAAGGACTAGGTGTGCTTAGCATCGACTCTAGCAAATTTACCGACGCTTTTAGAATGATATCAGACTCTGGTCTCCTTCCGAAGCTTTCCTTCCGAAAGAATTTATCGCAGCGTTGTTTATTCCCATTCCTCAAGCAGCTAGACGAAGTTCTCCTATGGTGGCTCGTCTTTGTTCGTTTTGCATATCCGGAAATGTTCGGGCGAGTTGTCCGTCTCACTAACCGTTTCCACATGCTCGGACCCAGCATCTCCACACATCAGCTCAACTCCCAGTAGTGGACTTATGATGACGTATGAGTGCCTGAGGCTCGCAGATGTGTAAAACGAAACGTATGCGAATACAATGCTCCCTTGAGTAGGGACGCGTGTAGCGCGGTGTGCTAGCGGCGCGATCGATCCCGCGTCCCAAGCTCAGAAGGCCTTCCATTCCTCCTAGGTTGATCGGAAAATTGATACCAGACTTGTGTGGAAGGATATCGTCACAGGCTCGATACATTGGTAGACCACCGCGAATCATCGCATAGGCCAGATATGCATGCAATCATCTCTAGCGATGCTTAATGAAATTGAATGAATGGCGTCCCAATCAGGGATTGATCAATGTTGAGGGTTTTATCTCTTTTATCTTTCTACTTTGACTACGTTTCTTAGCAGTAAAAAACCTTATCTTAACACTTTGATTTCGAAGCTCTTTCTCACCAACTGTTAATAGTTTTCCGATAATTATAGCGCTTGATGAATTCAGACACTTGGTCGATTTGTAAAACAGAATCCCACCTGTAGTACATTTTTCAAGAAAGTCATTTTAACTCGTATATAATTCTGAGATATTTGCAAAACTCCGTACTGCAAGTGTATGCGGTGGGAAACGAACGCGCCCTATTGTCCTTACTGGGGAGTTGCGCACTTCACCACCACACCATCCGGGTCCTTAGTTTTGCCTGTCTCTCAGCTAGTTCTATTGATCTTTTGCCATCAGCAATCACCCGTCAATGGGATTGATCTGGGGAGCCCAAATCGGCATTGAACCCAGTTAAGCTGAGGCTTAGTTACAATATATATATACATATATATATATATATATAATGGCAAAAGATCAATAAAACTAGCTGAAAGACATGCAAAACGAAGGATGCGGATGGTGTGGTGGTGAAGTGCGCTACTCCCTGGTAAGGACAATAGTGCGCGTTCGTTCCCCACCGCATACACCTGTGGTCCGAAGTTTTGCAAATATCTCAGCATTGTATATGAGTTATATTTCGCAACATACCCTGCCGTTAAAAAGAAAAAGGCAGTAAATAAAAGGGTTAAGAAAGTCATTTTATTTTAAAAGTAGTTTCGAATCTAAAATTCTAAGATCTAGAAACTGAAACCTAAATTTTTGAAGTTCCTCCTATATGACCGGCAGTCACGACCGTCTATGTGGTGGTTATAGCCGCGTCGTATGAATAGAATTCAATACACATCGGTCTTTAGGTGAGCGCACTATTGATCTGACTGATCACCGCGATAATAGCCGGATCTATCCTGCTTAAAGCTACAATTAACTAAAACATCAAATTTTAAATTAATTGCTTCTTCGAAATTTGGTGTAAGTATTGTTCATCGAGGAGTTGACACCAACGGGTTCACAATAAGCTGAATACACGACTTATTTTTGGGATTAAAATTTGAATCAGATATTAACTTTGTGCTTACAGGACGCTAACTTCAGACTGTAATTCGAAGGCGTTAATAATCTAATGGTCCCAAAACAATTGCTATTCGACCAATGGTTTACTAAAACTTTTTGTCTTAAATGCTGAAATATGGGAGCGGATAGCGCAGTCGCAGCGATCCCGTTCTTTGTTCGTTGATGTCAGGTTGTGTAGTCACTTTAATTATTTATTTGTTTATATGACTCGCAATCACATCTACTGTGCGGATCCCAGCGCTTCTCGCACTCGATTTGTTACTTCGTCTTCATTGCCCACAAAAGTTTTCGAACATTTCTCATGTTGTTTTGGCTGTTGGTTGAGGATTTCTCCTTCTCTGTGAGTGTTGTAGAATTCATGTCGAGGCGTTCCCACGTGGAGAAAGCCCTAGAGTGAATATCCCAGGACTCCATGGGAGGTCTGTTCGACTTGCATTTAATAGTATTCATAAAGAAGACCAAGATCCTCAATCAGAAGTCAAGGCAGTCTGTGGTTCCAGAGAATTTAGTGGATGATGATCTTAACTTAAAAAAGCAGATAGAAAAAGTGCTAGGGTCCCAAAATATGTGATGTCAGGTCATGAAAAATATATAGCAGATGAAAGATAAAGCGTCCAGTGTTGTTCATTCCTGACGGATGTGCCATTCAATCAAAAATTCCTACCGCTGGTTCTACGAGTGACAATTATCTAACTTGGAATGACCCTTCGAATCGTTACAATTTTGTAGCGAAGACACTTAGAAGAAAAGCCATGCTTATTTTTAGGGCAATTTTTCTGTTCAGTAGACTGCTTTTTATTTGACACTGCAAACAGGCATACCTTTCTCAAAGAAGCTTACCGATGTATCAAGTCACTGTTTTCATAATTCCAGACAAATCTGGTACCAATTTACCGCTCTTGGAAAGAGAAGAGGCTTGGGTTAACCAGAAAGAGAGCCAAACCTTATTTCTCGAAAGTGTTCAGCTAATTAATGTTCCCAACAAGGTAGTTTTTATCTTGCTTTTGCAAAGACCAGCAGCATTTTTAAACTAAATTAAGGAAAAAAAAACTTTTACTGCATCATTGTTAAGCATGGTCAATAAGATACGTTACTGAGCTATAGTGTCAGTGAACACTGAGAGGTGCTTTGCAAACTAAACGATAGATGTTTTCTGTTAGCGGGGATACATTCCAAATCTACGTTTCAGGTGCTTCTTGTGGTAGGCCTACGTCCCTGTCATTTTAAAAATTCCAAGTGTTGATTGAAGAATAGGAAGGATGTCGCTGTTCTAACAACAATTGACGAGAGCTCTTTAAGTAGAGCATTTTTTTGCTAGTCAGTCTCCTTTACTACGAATGTTCATAGGGTTCGCGTCAAAGGTGACTTTAGGACAAGTCCATGAAGAAAATTGAACTCACCCAGCTTGTGTGTGAGCAATTCAAGGCGGTGTTTGCAATGGGTCGGAGGCAGTGCTGGCTCCTGTTGCAATGTTCGGGAGGCAAGCGCAGCAATTGCCTCCGGAATTTGCTCCCTCATCGCCAGCGCTGTTGTAATATCTTTGTCAGCCCTCCACTGACCCACCAAAAGTCGCACCGGCCCGTTTCCTTTACAAGTTAAGATTTCTGTCCTTTTGCGGGTTAATTCTGCAATGCCCGGGATTTTCTCGTGGAAGAATCGAATTCTTGGCCGGAAAACTCCCGAACCAGAGAGAGCAAAACATGTGACGGTGGTAAGTGAGCCGCTCGACATGGATTTGCATAATCAAGCACCGAGAAGGAGTGTCCGCTTCAATGACACCCGGAATAAATTCGGCCAATATAATGTTTCCGAGTGGCAGAACGAATACGGTGAAGTGCGTCTGATTGGTTCAGTCGCCCACAACAATAACAGTGGTGAGTTTCTAAACAAATTCCTATCTATTCTTCCACTGTTGTGTTGAATTTTGGTGCTAGATATTTGTTTCTTTGTGGCTCCTTGGTTGGCATGTATTTAAAGCCTACAAATGCTTTCATACATCAAACATCTTAATGCTATCCACTACTTCATGGAACTTTGCGCACTACGTGATGCACTAACACCTGGGTAATGGTTGTGCACCCATTTCGTGTGACGCACTAAAAGTAATCGAGTCCATCATGTCCAGAGCAGCGCTAGGAATTTCTGTCAGGGTCAATCATGTAGCGCAAAAGACCAATGTGGGGCTGTAGTTCGAGCTACGAGCCAGATAGTGAAATGAACAGTTTGTTCTATTACATAATTCAGGTAATCTTTTTATTGCAATATTACATCGAAGTTTTCATTCCTGGAGTGGTTCAAAAACCTCTATCAAATCTGAGCACAAACATGAGTAGTTCGTTTCTTTACAACATCCATTGCATTTTGAGAATTCCTCTACTAGTAATCCGATATCTCGCTCGTTGTGGGCTAAATTCGTTTATTTTGATGCACTGAAGAAGCCTTGAACCATGGCTAACTACGAAAATTCACAATGGTTTTTCCCTCATTAGATCCAATCCAGGATGTTCAAACGCTTTTGTGTATCGTTAGCTACATCTCAGCTTCTATTTGAACCAAAAGTTAAAATAAGACGTCGTATTCCGTAATAGGCGAACATCTTTAAGCGAAATGTTTCATAAGTGATATACGTGTTTTTTGGAAATAAAGGCTTAAATTAACTACATTGAGCTGTCTAAATGGAATACTCCTCATCTTGTTCCACCACAAATCTCCTCACCAACTGAAAGAATCTCGCGTGATTGAGCGCGTCGTTGCTTTAGGGTAGTAGGAACAAACGTATGCAAATGAGTGGTGGCACCAATAGTGCAAGCACGGTATTTTAAAGAAGATAACTCCACTTGGCCATCAGTTTTACACTTATTGGCTGAGATATCAGCAGCAGTTTATTAGGCCTATTCGTTGCTGAAGTAGCACACCAAACAGTAGAATTCTGGGCAGTGTATTCACTCAGTGACCGAATTCTGCGAGTGTTCCTCCATTCAACTCTACTCTATGTGCTCAGTCTGAGACACGTCTACTGACAAGTGTGCACCTGCAAGTTGACAGATGCGTTCGCGATCGTGGCTACTATTTATTAAGATGTGAGTCGGAATCAAAATAAACCTGTGTTACTACACGATCAGCGAAAACCAGAAAATCCTCCCAATTCACCTGAGACAATATGAGCGGGTTGGAAAGGAAAGTCTGTTGGCGAAATTTTATTTTTTTTACAAGATTCTTAGTAAAATGTTAGTGATTCTCTACCATAAGAAGAAATTTCAGGTATGGAGAAATGTGAGCAACCGTCTTCGAACTGGAGATATGCCGAGTCGTCGGCATTCCGGATGGCGATGGTGCCGTTAGCAACACCGGAGGTGATTGCTGACGAACCACCACCGGCGCAACACTATAGCACACAGGTCTCAACCAAAGCTGGTCATGCATTGCAGCTTCTCCGTGAACGAGTAAGTTTGCTCTATTGATTTTGTTTTTTTTGGAAAGTCGAAGAGTTGTGGATGTTCTGACAAGCTGATTGAAACATTATACTTTCACGTGATTTCTGTGCGGTTGGTCTCTACGTGACATACTTAGTGGAAACCTCATAGAAAGCGGCTCTGAAGAAGGCGAAATCCGCCGAAACGTCAGCTCATTTGTGAATAAAGAATAATAACACCTCGCGTTTGCTCAACAAAAATACGAAGAAAATCGTTGATTGTAATTCGCGATGAAGAAATATGACTCCGTCGGCGAAGTACGTTGCATCGTCTACAATTCATCTTATGCACGCAAAGATTTATTGATGCGCCGTAAGAGGAAGGACGGTTCAGATGTAACGTATTAAGAAAACATGTGTAGGATATAAGAATATTTGGTAGAGCACTTAGTGGATGTTCGAGGTACGGTGTCGTCAGTCAAAGTTCCCAAATTAAATACGAAGTGCGTTTGTCCGACGATCAATCTTGCGCTTAACTTCTTGACAAATTTACAGTTGCTCACGTGGAATCTATCCCTCCATCATCAACTGGTTTCTGTGGGAATTTCACTACGCCACCGTGTTATCGTTTTCACGAAAGCGATGTGGTAGGATGACCCTCGAATGTCCACCGTTTCAATAAACGTCCTTTCCAGCGATCCTTTTCCGTCGTGGGGAACGTCAAAAAGATTGACATATGGTGCGAGTAATCTGCTACACATCGGTGCGAAATTGACTATAAATCTCGAATCATTATGTATTCTTTCTTTGATGAGCTTACACGAGGTTGATAATGATTCGAATTCGAGAAGATGGCTCACTGAGGAAGACCTGACTCGACACGAAGGCGAAGCTACAACGTCGAGACGAACAACAAGCATGGATCATCGACTCGGATCATCGGCTCTGAGGAAGACGAAGACGTCGAAACGTTAGCCGAATATAAATAAATGTCATTATCAACTTCGTGTAAGCTCATCAAAGAAAGAATACATATTGATTAGTGATACCGAGGTTCAAGGAAAGTCGGTTTCGGAATATCACGAATCATTCTGTATTCATTTGCTTCAACGAAAATCAAGTCGCAGGTGGTCTCACAGCTAAAACGACTGTTTTCCTGGTAAAACCAGGTCAGTACGGAGGGAAGAGTGGCAATATTTTCCGGAGATTTCACCAATAGCAACTCAATTAAAATATACTTTTTCCCAGTACAATACAGGACCGAGCCCTAACTTTTTATTTACCATCTATTCGTTTTTCATGGTAGGGTATTATGTGAAATATAGCCACAAGGATGTTGAGCTGTGAGCAAAATCGGTGCCAAAGTTGGACTTCGAACCCGTGATTACCGTAATCGGTGGCTCGCGTGCTATCCATGGACCATTTATTGGATGGAGGGTTAAGTCGAGATGAAAATTGTCTTTAATCTAACTACTCATTACACTTATCTCATGTACACGTATTTTATTGTCTCGTCTTTAGTTTGAGAACACTGGGCGATTTGGGACACTACTTAACACATTTCATCACATTTGCCATTCTATTTCAGAGTGATCACGGGAGTTCTCATGAAGCGAGACGGACCACGACATTTCCACCCGTAGCAGCCCGTCCGGTAACCCCGGTGATGAGTATTCCGTCGGAGTACGGGATGAACTCTTCCAATAGGTGGGAAGTCGTCCGTAAAGAACAATTGAATGGCGATTTTGGCTCTATGGGGCGACGACTGGAACAGATGAACGTCGTTTTCCTGCAGGCAAATGACGAGGTCAAACGGACCATTCTTCCACCAGAGGTTAGGCTTTTTGTATTGTAAGTGACATTTACGCAATCAGATTGAAAGATCGATGGATAGAAATTCTTTCAATATTTCGAGAATATGCCATTAACCCATAATGCCAGTGTACCGCATTTCTCAGTTGGCCCAATCGCTCACGGGTAGTTTTTCGTCGGTTGCGGGCCTTCTGGGTTTTTTGACAATAAGAAAGTGATTTTCCAATAAATAGAGTGCTTTAGTGGGTATAACACAACAGAGCTGTAAAAGATACTTTGTGTGTCGTTCGTGAATGATATGCATGCTACTATTTACTGTATGTCTTACTGTGTGTCGCCATTGCCCAAACGCACTGCTATCAGCATTTGGGATATTTTGAACCCTGTGTCGACTCCATTTCGGTGTTTTCTTATCCAAAATTTCATAAGATGGCCATAGCGATTTAAATGAAAGAAGGGTTAGCTGCCAGTCCAATTATCGGTCAACGAACCTTTTCGAAAGAAGGGTTTTTGCAAATCGTTAGGTGTAAAGAATGGCCTTTCCGATCCTACCTTACTCCTACTAATTGGATCTGCTTTCGACTATCCATCGAATGAGCACATAGTGCACCGAGAAAAAAACTCCGGAAGCCACTAAACTCAATATGGACACTATAGTGTCCATAGGGTCGCTTGCTTCAAACCACTGAGGGCACTATAGTGCAGATGCGGAGCGTTATAGGTTAAATTGGTGATCATTCAAAGGGAGAGATAAAGAGAGATAGAGGGAGAGAGAGGAAGGGATACTTGGGACGAATGTTCCATTGTTTTAACAATATCGAAGGATGTTGAGTGCTATATATAAGACCAATTCAATGCAGAACTTTTTCAAGTCTTTCTTTTTGACGTTTCGACTCTAGAAGCGATCGATTCGCGGTACACTGTTGAATCGAAAGTACAAGAGATAATCTCAGGATGCCAGAAACTTCCACTAGATTTTTTTCGAAATTTCCTTTTGCTAAGATTAGCGGCAACACTTAATAAACTGATGAATAACCATTTGCAAATCATTTTGTCTCCAGGTACGCAGTCTTGAGCAAGTGAAGATGGCATTCGTGAGAGCATTCCCGAACATTCCGAGACACTATATCGAGCAGCCATCGGTTAAGATCTACATACAGGAACCGTCCAAAGGACAGCTGTTCTATGAGCTCGACGATCCAAGGTAAGGTCTCCACTTGCGGTGAATTCAAAATGTGTTCCTGAGAAAAATCCAAGTGTATCACCTCTGCAGTCTGATTCTTTCGCTTTCTCCAACACATGCAGAGCTGCTAACGCAATTCTACTGGCAGCCTGAGAAAAGATTTGCAAGGTCGTGTTTACAGAGTGCGGGTACATGCCGTAAAATGAAAAAAAAGTGATAGAGCAATCTACTATTCATTTACATCGTCTCAGTTTGCTCTCTTCATTTTCCCCGAAATACTTATATTAACTACCAAACCGACTACCGTACCAGTCTCGAAACGTAGAGTCAAGAATTTTTCTTATTCGGGAATTTTGTCATTCTCAATTGCAAATGTTCATATGTCAAAGGCTAGTCTAATCTGATGATAATGCACTCTCTTCTAAGTGTGAAGCAAGTAATTCGTATGAACCTTCAGGAAAATTTTCACTTCTGTTTCTCTAGCCGTTTCAATAGTGACGCTGAACGAAGTAGTTTTCTGTCGCCTCGAGCGCTAAGTCCTGCTGGTGTCCAAAAATCTGAATAAGCTTTCTCGGTTTATGTTTCTTTTTGAACTGCGCGTGGTTGTATCAAATCCGAATGGAAATAGATGCCAGGAATATATTGTGAGAGGTTCGGAAATGAGGCCAGTCTCAGCCTTTGCATGCTTTAGGACAATGAGTGCGCTGGGCTGCCGTTGTAAGAAGGCATAGCGCTGTCACTTTAAAATAGCTCTTAACAGTTTCTCTATTGCTCAAAAGATCTCCAGCGAAAGAGTTCATTAATTCGAAAATAGACGAAGTTTCAGCGATATTCGGAACAAGTCCGTACTGAAGCTCCGAGACCACACGAACACCGGCATGCAATCTCCTGTGCGATTTCTCGACCAACGAGACTTCCTGGCTGATTTTGAAAGTGACATTAGTAGACAGAGGTTCGTTTTGAAGTTTAAAGTTTTAGGTAGCCTACAGCTGGACCACGACTACAAAATCTCAATGGAAGCATAAATTCATAACGGGTCGTGTCCTCACCAGTTGTTCTCAGGCTGGGGAAATTGTCGCTTCCCTCATAGAGCTGTCGACGCTGATCATTCAAATTCGACCTGCAGAAAATAACACTGACAAAAATAGTGGAAGTGACAAAGCTTTTTATTTGGGAGGCCAGACTAAAGGATTGAGTCGCTTGTAACATGTGCTTCCATTTCACGTTTTGAATGGTTTTGCCTCAAGCATTGTTAAACAGTTTTACGGAACCTTTTTATTGCGCTGTCGCGTTTATTGATGGACAGCACTTTGCCCGAAAGTTGTTCTCTATGCACGGCCGCAACGTCATTACCAATACTAAACACATGGAAGCTAGTTTTACAAAGAAAAGACAAACATATATTCCGTGTAGCGAGCAGAACTCATTGGGTTACTCTTGCACGCGACAGGGAAAAATGGAAGATTTACTCGAGTCACTCGAGCGGGCGCCAGTAAATCTTCCATTTTTCCCTGTCGCGTGCAAGAGTAACCCAAGAAGTTCTGCTCGCTATACGGACTTGTTGCGCATCATCCCTTTCTTCTAGGCTTTTCGTGAATAACTCTGGCCATCGGGTCATTGGTTTTCATGCAGCACGTTCGACATCTCCGACCTACTTTATCTTCGACAATTTGGCGTATAGAACGGCGTCTTTGATTTTTGATCGTTGACGTAGGTATGATCTTTGGATTCCTTTCCTCAGTCGCCTGACACCGGATACTGGTAGCATCGTCCTTTCGACTGCGCGTTCAATAACGCTGATCGAACTTCCATCCTGCCTACGTAGCGACCAGGTTCCAGGCGTATACATTAAGGCAAGAAAAATCATTGAATCGAAAACGTGGACATAGAGATGCGCGTTTTCTGTTCTCTTCACTACGTTTGCGATGTTCTTGTAATTTCTCCAAGCCGTCCGCTTCCTCCTGCTCAACTCTGAAGCTAGGTCGTTCATCACATTGACTTCCCGACTGACTAGAGCACTCGGACGTGTTCATTCCATTGAACATGAATGGGCATACGAAATCAATCCGTTCCTCATGAACATCGCTTTTGTGAGACTTAGTCGAAGACCAGTCTTTCCACAGGCTTTATCAAAGGCGGCAAGCATACGTTCCGCTTGACCAATGTCTAGTGCTATAAGAGCGATGTCATCAGCAAAGCGATGATGGTGCAATTGCTGGTTATCGATTTTTACTCCCATCCCATGTTGTTCAATTCTTGTGTTCGAATGACGTTCTCCAGCGTGGCGGTAAATAATTTTGGTGAAATGGTATCGTCTTGCGTGGCCCCTGCTTCGACGTTGACGTCAATATCGTTGTAAGATGGTAATGTCTTGATTTATTCAAGAACAAGCTGACGTTTCGGCGGATTTCGCCTTCCTCAGAGCCTGGAAAGGTCAAGTTGACCACAGTCTACCCAGCCAAACACTTCCATAACCAAACAGAGAAAATGCTAAACCAAGATTTCAATCATATTGAGCACAGAATGGCTTCATCGCATACCTACCGCTTTCTATGAGTCTTTCACTGAATATGTCTCGTGGAGACCAACTGAACAGAGTTTACATGGAAGCGCAATGTGCCTCTCACATCAAAACAATAAAATATTCTGAGCTCTGAAACGTGGGGAATGGGTATACTCACGGGTAGCTTGCCACTCTCTTCTAGAGCAGATGGGGAACTTATTGGTTGGAGGGGACTCCTAACTGCCTCCCATATACTTCTCTGTCAGTTGATTGCAGGGTTTTGGCCAAACTGACTCGTAGAATACAATCCCTATAAACTTGAACGGACCCACACATCCATGCATGAATACATCCTCGTAAATACAGAAGGCATGTGTCAAATCGTTGCAGGATAGACAAGAAGCCCATCCCTGTAATCCACCTACATCTCAGCGAAGCACAGGTGGCTTCGGTCCTCGATTAACCCTTTACCCGCCACCCAGGAACGTCCTGGGTTACTTCGCGATTGACCAACTATATTTATGTATATATATGTATATATATATGTATATGTATATATAATGGGCGCGTTTAGCACAGTGGTTAAATGTTCTCTGCCGTACACACAGTATTGCTCTGTGGTTCGATTCCACTAGGTTCATCAACTTTCCATTTCTCTGTTAAGCTTGTGTGGGAAGGTGAAAACACGTACTCGATACACCGTTACACCACCGTGAATCACTGCATAGGCCGGATAGGCATTCAGTCAACTCTAATGATGCTTGGTGAAGTCGAATGTATGGCACATCTCTAAGAGATTGATTAACGCTGCAAACTTTGTATTTTATATTCTACATGTTTTACATGACACTACGCAACATCTTTCGCAGATCCTGGCACTTCTTTCATCCGATTTTTTCCTTAACACTCACTATCTACAAATGTCCTTGGATTTGCTTGCTAGTTTTACTTCTGCTTGAAGAGCTTTGTCTTCTTTTGATGTCATCATATGCTAGCTCACTAGGCTTTCCATGGAGACATCCGTTCTAGGGTTTTTCTAGGGCCTTACCACCGACCCCTGTGGATAGCACCTATCAAGGTTCTGACTCGAGAGAGGCGAGGGTTGGTTGAAATATGTATGGGTGAGTGTACCTATGTATGCCATACATATTTATATTTCATACACGCATATATATATATATTGCGATATAAATACGTATGGAGGTGCTGAGATATGAGCATGATTCGGAAACTCAGCTAGGCTTCGAACCCCGGATTATCCTTTCCAGGGACACGTGTGTTATCTACTGTGCCAATGGAGGAAACTCCTGCTTTGGCTTTCTCTTAGCAAGTTTTTTTTTACTCTAACGGTGCTATCATCGGTCAAACGTCAAATGGAATGGTTTGCTGAGAAATCGTCATTGGACCCAGGTAGGCTGAAGCTGCAATGAAAATCACAATCGAAATCGAAACCAAGCCCTCCTACGCATTTAACAGTGTACTCAGCCATGGAAAAGGACTAGGTAAAAACAAAAGTGAAAATATTAATATGCACATTGCACATGTTTAATATATCGTTCTATATCTGCATGTTTGTAATGCGTATATGGGGTAGGTATATCGCAGTGGTTAGTGATGCTGTCGATCCCGAAGCAAAAGCCCTTTCTCCAATCCCCGCCCCAACACTCCTCCAATCCACGTGGGAACACGTTAGGTCGGCTATCTTCAAGTTCGCAAGGAAAATTGAGTCGACCAACATTCTACGAAAGTTATAAAAAAGACGAAATTTTCAAACAGCAGCTGAAACAACACGCCGGCTGTTCAAAGACCACAATGATACTAAGATATTTGCAAAACTCCAACTGCAAGTGTCTGCGGTGGACAGCGAACGCGCTTTTACCCTTTCCGGGGGCTAACGCATTCACCACTACACCAAACGGTTCATTCGTTTGGCCTGTCTCTCTGGCTAGCTCTATCGATCAGTGCCATCAGCAATCACCAGTCAATGGGATTGTGGTTGTATCACATATAACACGCTACTGTGAAAAATTGTATTAGGCAATAAATAAAAAGGTTAACATTGTTCGAAGACCATTGTGGATGTTAGATACGAGGAAAGGCATCAAATGCAAGAAGTGTTGTCATCCGAGTGGTGAATGTGATGGCGGGTCGTGTCAAATGTAAGAGTAAAAGACATTGTATCAAGAATGATATTCCACGTTAAACTGTCCACTATTTTTAAATAACTCGTATTCTCCAATTTTGAAGAACCTCATCGCTGTAAAGTACCTGACACTCTTACTATTGAGTCTTCACGTAAATCTCTTATTGTCAGAAAAGGGAAAAATTTGAGGGTTGGTGAAGAAAGAATGGCGTTCATTTCAGATGCCTACCACAGACTCGTCCAGCATCAGCTATGGCACACTCAGACTGTCGCAAAATTTCACATAAACCATACGATCCGTATGACTCAACAGGAAGCGATACAAGTAACAACGACTCGAGGTGCCCGACACGCAGTGGATCGGCCACACCGGTTATCGACAGGGAATCTAGGTAGGACCAATGCTATTAACAAAAGAATAAACATACGTCATAGTAACCTATGCCCAAATTTAGACAAAAGACACTTGGGTACCAAAAAGCCTTTCTTCTCTGTTTCCTACAGTATTCTTACTGAATGAAAGTGCTGCGAGTTAAAGCTGCCATTCTTTTCCTTATTTGTTGTATTTTAAATCGGAGCTTCAACGGCGAGAATGCTTAGCGATTACTATAGTCGCAGATACACTCTCTAAATGTTGCCATGAAGAAATTCACCGAAGTTCTCATTTGTTGTTAGAATCGTCGGGTTTCGCACATTTTTTAACTCGTGTAGATGTCGACAGTGAGATAGGCTATCTGCACCATTGATAACTAACTCACAACTCCATTAAGACCGTCGAGATTCTTTGAATATGCCTATAGTTTTCAAACCGGTCGTTGCTTCAAGAAACTTGAAAGTTGGACTTCCTTAAAACACAGACCGATAACGACAGGATGGGGAACTAATCAAGTATCCACACCAAAACCATATTTTGGGCTAGGATTTCTCCAATTACAAATCTACTCGATAAAATGGTGGTGGAAACAAAAACTTCTCGTTAAAATAGCTATTACAACGATTTGTACAAGTAATAGAGTTCAACTCACTGAAGTTGTTTTTTCTTGGTAAATTTTTCTGATGTGGTTTGGTTACGTTTCATTTTAGACAAGGAGCGCTGATATCACTACAGCTGTCACTGGTTTACTTCTTGAATCTTCTTTTGCCACTCAGTTGTGCTGATTTACTTATTACAGCGATGGAGCTGCAATAGTTTTCCACAGTGGACCACCCATTTTCAACCCCACTTACTAATGTGTTCGTCCCCACTGTTCTCAGTAAAAGTCGAAAGCTTAAACACCTCTAGATCAATTAGGTTTTAATGAACTTCTTCTTACAATATAGGAAAATTTTAATGAGCCAAATGTGAAGTGGTCAGGTTAATACCTCGCTCACAACCTAAATACGTCCGGTATTGAAGTAGGACTATGACTAAGGATGTGTCGATACTCATGGAAGTGAATGATGCGCATTATTTCAATTGAATTTGAAGTCTTCTTGTATTTTTAAAAGAGCAATGCTTTTCTTTATTCGTATAGTTTTGTGCATGGATGTGAATGAAGTCCAAATGTTCGAGCCGAACTGGAACACTAGTGTCCACCGCAAGAATATTTCCCTGGTGACTCTTTGTGAACGATGTTCACCTACGTTTTACTTCTAAAGTCCAGGCGTTTACACAAAACCGCTGGTCAGCAGTTTGGCTATTTTTTTAAAATCAATCTTTGTTATTCGTCAGTTCCTTCGTCTTCTTGCCACCAATAATACATGTATTGCTACAGCTCAATTGCATTTTTAGCTTCAATCTGACAAGTTGAGACTCCTTTAAAAATTTGGCTAGAAAACATTTTTGAGCTTTATATTCGAAGAAGAGAGTCAAGTTAATGTATAGTTCAATATTTCACCTTGATGTGAAGTTGGATTTATGTCGCACAGGGTTCGAATGGAGACGATGGAACGTCAGCTGGCCGGCTTGTCCAGCCTTGTGCACTCAGCATTGGTTAGCAAAGGAATGAGTGAGAGCAATCGAAAACACATGGCTGATCTCCGAAGAGAGGTAGGAATTTGTGACTCCTATCAAGATGGCTTTGAGATCACTCAGTTCGATATCAAGCCGCTGACTGTCTGTTTTTTAAGCAGACTGTATAAGCATGATTTCGTCCAGCAAGACATAATGATGTCCCGCAATGTGTCGCTGATGTTTATAGGTCCCGCGATTGCATGAAAAATTTTAAGATTTAAGTATCACTCTCTATCCTTTAAAGAATTCGATTTTGAACAAGCTCATGCATGACTGAAGTGACACTGTAGAAAAATTCCGCTTACGCCTAAACAGAGAGAACAAAATCTCTATCATAGGTCGACCAAGTTCTCAACTTCCCTGGTTATCGAAGAGTTACCGGCAGTTGTCGAAAAGCCCGCTTGGTCGCAAAAGCGTTCAAATGGATATCAATTTCGGGTTCTTCGAAGCCACAGTTTAATTTAACACAGTTTAGCACCATTGAGTGCACGGTTCAATTGTACCGGCCGCAAGTATGTATTAAAGCGCGACAGAAATCTCGTTTACTAGCTACTTCCTTCTAAGTAGTTAAAGAAGATTACAGCTTTAAAAGTGGCACCCTGTCCTGAGAAATCTGGATTTCGACAGATTTCAGTGATTGACTTCAGATCATGGCGCTGCACACGGACTCCGAACGAGCCGCCTCGGAAGAGCCGCCGTCACTGCCGGACAGCGTATCGACACACGCTCAGCATCAACTCGAGCACATCCGCCACAAGCTCCAGCAGGCTAGCACCGACATGAAGCAGTTGCGACGCACCGCACAGGTTCGGAAGTAGCGTTGCAGACGTATTCCTAGGTCATTTTAGGCAGTTTTCATAATCTATGAGTTCGCTTTACGACATCAGCATGATTCATGATCATTCACTATTGAGTGTTAATGTGCTCTGAAGGGTGCCTGTTCAACAGCATAAAGAGCTGATAGATGTTTACAGATCAAAGGAGATTCTATTTCAACAAGTTTGTGTTTTCTCGATGAGCAGATCCGAGTTTGTTAATGCTCCACATCGACTAACGTTTTGGCCAATTTTGCTCTCTTTAGAGCGTGAATGGGGACATATTGATACGAAATCTACTCAGCTTAATGCTTTCATAACCCGAAAAGAAAAACTTAAAGCTTTGATTTATATTGCATGGAAGAAAGCTTCTTTTAAAGATTCGCCGTTTTGTTCTTCATAAATCTTCCAGTTAGTTGACAGAGGCCAGGTGCACAGAGTCGCCCATGGGTGAAAAATGTGCCCGGCTCAGATCAAAAAATCATCCAAGGCTATGGCGCGAGGTCATGCGGATCACAAGGCGTTCCTCTCTGCGATTGGTCTTTGGGTTTTTGAAATTTATGCAAAACGCTTCAAGAGTCTTGTGCGCAAATGTTCCACATTCTTGTGTTCCACAATAAGGACACAGTGCGATCTAAGGGTGCTTGCCTCCAATGCTTTAGAGATATCAGGTACACCGTACCACATTTAATTCATTTACCGTTTTTGTCTTTAGGACAAGTCGTTCGTCCTTCACAGACGATCACACAAGCGTTTTTGAATTAGCTGACGACTCAGTGTTCGGTAGTGCAATCACTTCCAGCGACTCCACTTAACATATTCTTCTTCAGACATCGCTTTATACCCATGATTCACTTTGTTGAAGTTGCTTGAAAAGGAGCACTTTTGTTCCAAAGGACTTATTCTAGGGAGAGGGAAGAAGGTGCATTACACATGGCTCGATCCCGCGCCTCCAACTCAGCAAACTCTTCAATTTTGCAGACAAGGCAGACAAATCAGAGTTATCTGGGAGGATAACGTTACTGGCTTGCTACATCGTTAGTCCATTGCAAGTTATTGAATAGGACACATTTGTGTTTAATCTAGTCTGGGATCCTGGTGAAGTCAGATGCATTTCTCACCTCTCAGAGATTGATAAATGCAACGAGCTCTATCCTCTACCCCCTTATTCTTTGATGGCTCAGCTTTACCTCTGAATCTCTTCGAAGCAGCCAATGTGTCATAGCCATTGGAAATAGGTATTTGTCACGTTAATTTAAATGAATCCTCTTTTCGCTCTCTTCCTGTGCAAATATTGGTGGCTGTAAGAAGCATGTCTCCACAAGCACCGTGTTTTAGGGGTGAGAAGACAGGTGATGAACCACTGTTTTTGTCACTTAGTTTTCTGTGTTACACAACCGTTTTCGAATAGGTTAATTTTTACGTTCAAAAATGAAAAATAATTTTTCCCATTTTCTCCAGGGGAATTTTATGTACTTTGACTGTTCGTTCAACAACTCGAAATATTTGTTCATAGTAGACGACATAACAATCACCGACACGCCTACAATAGCGCAGCGCGCTGATAGCAGACCTATTACTGGGGGTTCTGTTCTAGATAGGAACGAAGTGGCAAGAATTGTTGCTACTTACTGTCTCATTGTCAACTCTGTAATCCGTGCATCATATTTCCCCGGCCGTCTGAGGATTGAGCAGTTCAGATACCCCTCTAAGAGGGCCATGAGCTGCTTAATCGAGAAGCTATAGATGTCTGTTGCTCCTTCGTGTTGCGTAAGGAGTTCGTGGACGACTTGCATTGTGGAGACATTGGACACGCTTGCGTAAAGAGTGGTGACGTCAAATAACCTCAACAAGTACGCGCTGCCTGGCGACACGTTACACAGACGATCCAGAAACATCTGGGTGTTCATCAGCTAGGCTGGGATATGTTTGAGCAACTGAACATCCGCACGTAACATCACGGCTCTGAGGAAGGCGAAGTCGCCGAAACGTCAGCCATCGATCAATAACATCAAAAACAACGACAACGACAACGAAGACCTGTACCAACCTCGCCTCAGTTTAAGGAGATTAGTTTATAAGATCACATAAATAAATATATCAACTGAACAAATATTAAGTTTGTAAACCACGTTGGCGCGTCCACAAATCTGATGATAGGCCTAATCCTCGTCGACTATGGATTGCTACACTGGATGCCAACTTATGGGTTTTTGTAAGTAACTGCAATACGGAACAATTGGTAGATCGCCTTTCAATAGTCCGTCACGGATTAAATAAATGGACACCTACGATGCTATAAACTAACACTACCACATCTTTTGCCGTTGTGCCAACAGCAGCGCTCGCTTTAACGCTTCTTCATGTAGTGGACGATGGATCTCATCTAGCCGATTTCACACCTTTCTTCACTCTTGGTGAAAAGTCATTTTGCCCCACTTCAGCAAGCCAGATAACGATACAGATAGTTCCGCAGAGGTCTTGGACTCATTTTTTAATTCGCTTTTTCTAACACTTAATAGTTGGCAACTTTTAACAAGAGTTGGTCTTTTTTTTTCTTTTAACAGCGAAGCGACCCATTTTTTTCTCCAACGACATAACTAGCATGTTTTTCTTCTCTAGCGATTTTCTCTCCTCTCCTACTATTTTTCCTTCAGTCTGATCTGGAAAATGTTATTGTTTAGTTTTATAGTTCTTTTTCTTCATACCGCAAAATGGGATTTAGTTTTCCTCTAGATTCGAAACATGGAGGATTTGACACATATACATACACCCCTCACACACACACGCACGTACGCATGCACGTACGCACACATACACACGCACACGCACACACACAGATACGCACACGTACACGCGCACACATTCATACACACACACATGCATACACACACATACATACACATACACACACACAAATACACGCGGCACATACCCTGCAAAGCATGTTGACATTCGAACTTTCAACAAAATTATCAAATGTAACGTAATAGTAAAGTTATCGCTAGAACATTTATTTGGTCTTTATTACCGATTTAGGTAAAAGAATGAACGAAGTATAGCGAAATTACACTTCAGGTGAATGCTCAGCATGCACGAAATTACATACGCGAAGCAGCGGAAGAGATTATTCGACTAGTAAATCGGAAGGTTTCGCTCACGGTCTCACCTACAGAAGCTCTGTTGGCAAGTCTTTATTGCCATCAATTCTTTATACTCTACTAAGGTCGTCCACGTTGGATTTCCAGGCCATTGGGAATGAGTGCAATTCGTCCACGAAGGAGAACGAGACCAAAGAGCAAAGGAGGCATGAAGAGCGATTGATACGACTGCTCGACGGTCTCACGTACGTTGCCGTTGAATATTCGTCCAAACTGTCTCATTTAACGAAAATAATGAAATTCTCGTAAAGCTCGAGCAGTTAGTTTAATGTTCTATCCGAAACCTCGCACATCGTTTTCCACAACACTGCAATCCTTAAAGTAGATTTTACCATAGATGAGAGCACAGCACGACTGCTGTTTGACCATCGACGACGAAAGCACCTTATCGGTCATAGAGTCAGCCATTATGACACTGCACGTCGAAGGTGGTGCAAAACGTCTTTTCTCTGGCTTTTTCTAGCTCGAAATAGGCTTTACTTTGATATGGTATTAAAAACAGCTCCACCGCCAAATGTATGCTTTGTTTCGGGCACAGTTCAATATTGAATGGTAGTTCGAAATTACTTAAAGAGAATCATTATTCAGCAAAAAAGAAACTACGACAAGACTTATTATTACTGAATGGGCCATCATCACATTTACTACGATGATCTTGTCACTTCTTGCATTCGATTCGTTCATCTCGCATTCATCGTCCAGAAGATTCTTCCAATATTTCTCGAGTTGTTTTGGCCGCTGCTTGAGGATTTCGTCCTCGTTTGTATTCTTTATGAACGTCACAGGGTGCAGGTCGATCCGATTCTCTTTGCAATGTTGGAGATAGCCGGGCAAAAGTTTCCTATGTGGATTGGTGGTGAGTACTGAGAAGGAGATCGAAACAGCACCCTGCTATGATAGACTGCATCACTAACCACTCCGCTAGAATTCGTAACAGCACGCGTTTGTGAAGTGGGTAATGTCGAATAACAGCACAGGGAGCTTTTCGCCGAACGAGAGTGATGCTCGTCCTCAAAAGCCATTAACATAGGCTCTCCTTTGCATGCTTACTATGACAATTCTTCAACTTTCATCAACATTATCAAAGCTCCTACTTATTCCTACCCACTAAGAAAACGCCTCCCTCCCCACACTAAAAGTTTTCAATAACGACAAATCATGGAAGAACTTTACCTGTTGTTTTGTTCCCGAGGAGATAATATCATCATATTCCCTGGAAGTTTTAACGAAATCGAAGTCATGTCATTTTTGGCTCCGTAATTGTCATTTTGAGGAAAACGTGTGCTTTTTCTCAATGATACATTATAAAATGAAGTCATTTGTTGAAAGGTTGATGGTACACTCCTATAGGAAGCGACACCTCGTTCTTAACATTACGCTTGTGGTCACAAAGTTTCAGGAAGTTCGAGAATAACGTGGAGACTGTCAGGAACAGTGTTTTAACAAGCAACAGAAAGCTTAAGATGTCTGAGGTTGAACTACTCACAGAGGGTCTCACACAAATTGGAAGGGAAGCCGCATCTCTGAAAAGTCAGTTGCAACTTTTAGTAGCCGTGTCAGATGAGCCCAAAAATTAAGCGGCTTTTAGCGATGGTTACAGCAAAATGCAGTATTTTCCCCAAACTTTACACTAATTTTAACGTAACAATCCCTATTCATTTCTTGAAGATCGTTTTATTTAATTTCTCTGCTTCATTACAGCGGACTTCCCATCGATACAAGCTGGGATACAGTCAAGAATAAAGACAGACATGGAGAGGATCGTAAGAGAGGAGAAGTACATCCGTGACCAGACAGCTGTCATAGATCAGAGCCTCCGCAGGTACATATTCCTCCTTTTGTCTTTTCATATAGATTGAAATGAGATGATAAGTGTTTTAACTCAGATGTAAAGCACTGGCTAACATCATGGTGACGATGAAGAAACTTGCATTGGTCCAGGATACCACAATACACCGAAGCAAGATGGTGAATCTTATTCAGGATCTGAAATTTGACAAATTACGTGAAAACTGGCAGTTTTTGTTCCATGGATGTTGGTAGTGTACATGATCAGTTATTGAAGTCTTAGAGGTAATTCCTTTTTTAATTTCTGGCCTATACAATGACTCGCGGTGGCTTTCGATGTGTCGAGCCAGTTCTGCTATCCTTCCAGGCAAGTCTGGTACCAATTTGCCGACTATGGAGCAATGGAGGGCTTGGTGGGCCAGGGACGCGGGGAATCGATTCCATCTGTATTCCAAAGCACCTCCGACCAGTGCGCCGCAAGCACCCATTTACAGTATACTTGATAGTTGGTACTTGAACGGCCCGTCCTCACTAGTAGTGCGGGTCCCAGCATAATCACCACTTTTCGGAGATTTACTCGTTAAGCCATTGTGGTTCCCTGGAATCCCGCGGGCAACCTGGCCAAAGTCTGCCCCAGGTCGTCACCACTACAGGCAGTCGCAGTCCTTGTGGATCAGAAGGAGATTTACCACCACGTGACTTTGATACCAGGACGGTGGTGGATCCTGGTATTTTTTTACTCTTAGTTAGGCTTCCTGATAGAAACGCCGGACTACTTCTCAGTTTGGGAGACCCTACCAGGGGGACGAATCCATCCCCTTAGTTTGAATACTCTATACATCGTTACACCACCGTGAATCACTGCATAGGCCGGATAGGTCGTCACCACTACAGGCAGTCGCAGTCCTTGTGGATCAGAAGGAGATTTACCACCACGTGACTTTGATACCAGGACGGTGGTGGATCCTGGTATTTTTTACTCTTAGTTAGGCTTCCTGATAGAAACGCCGGACTACTTCTCAGCTTGGGAGACCCTACCAGGTGGACAAATCCACCCGCCGTACATCGCAGTCCGACACCTAGCCACGATGAGGCGGTAAACCGCTGGGAGGCATTTACAGTTTAACCAACAGAAATATCTACCACATGCTTCCATTGCATTGAAAGCTAATCTATCCATCTTTCTCACTTGTGTTCATCTTGCTTCTTCTGACTTCTAACGATTTCTATGTGAAACAACGGCCGATGTCATCATCCAGTTGTTGACGTCATTGCGAAGTAAATTATACTTAAATGTGGCACCTCACAGATTCCTTAACGTCCCAACGGTGCCGTATAGCAGGACGTAGTACAACATATCTTTAAAATCTAACAAACATTAAAGGGAAAGAAGTATGCTACCATTTCATGTGAACAATATTCTCGTCGAGCCCTTCTGAGGGTCACATAGCACTCTTCGCTCGACTATTGCAAGTATCCCATAAATTCCTTTCTATACGAGATAAGACGTTCTACGAACATTCAAGCATGGGAAGATCTATATCTTGTTATTACTTTGCAAATTCTTACAATCCAGAAAGGTTTCCAAACTTTCTCTGCAACTAAGCATTTTAACACCCATGCGAAGACGCTTAATTTTACGTGGCTTTTACATTGGAGGGCGTCTAAATTCAAATCGTTACGAATTTTTGTTTTTCGACAAGAGACACTAAGTTCTCGATAACTAGAGCACTTGAGGTGTTGAGAACATGAAGCCTTATGGAAGAGACTTTGCACTATCAGTCAAGAAGAAAACATGGTTTATATGCTCCTAATTCTACGCTATAATGCTCCACCGCACAACCATGCAACTTCTTTGCAGTTTACGTTCAGCCTGTTTCTCTTTTTTTATGCCAGCTCATTCCATGTGATATGATCAATTATTGTGATTGGACATTACTTTCTAGCGGTTTACCTTCTCATCATGGTTGGGTGTCGGGCTGCGATGTACAACGGGTAGATTCATCCTCCCAGCAGGGTCTCCCAAGCTAAGAAGGAGACCAACGTTTCCATCAGAAAGCCCAGCTATGAGTAAACCAATACTACTACCATTGTGTTGGTATCAAACCAGCCACATAGTGGTAAATCTCCGTCTGATCTGCAAATGCGACGACTACCTATGGTGGTGATGACCTGGGGCAGACTTTGGCTAGGCTGAGCTCGGAGCTACAGGGAACCACAATAGCTAAACCAACAAAACTCCGAAAGAAACAATGTAAATGGCGCCCGCACAACCAGTGAAGACGGCCCATCCAAGTATCCAACTAGGTAGGACTGGAAATTAGGTAACACTCAATTAACATTTAACTTATGAACCAATGGACTCATTCGGAGAGCTTTTTTGTACTAATATTTCTAACTGGAGTATATAGCTTCTTTCGCCCGAGGCCCGCCACATCTGTGTTGTAAATGCTATCGAACGAATACGAAAAGTGCAGAAAAAAGCGCTATGCACCATAATAATCACAATACCTACACCCAAATAACGCCTATAGAGGTCACATCGTCTAGCAAGTCTTATTAGTCACTTCTGAGCCACTTACTCGAATAGCTCGTTTTCCTCAAAATTGCAGACTCCAGCATAAGCATTCAACGAATGCTGTGTGTTAAAAGTTCGAAACTATGCATCTAAGTTTCCTCACCGATGTCGGAATTACTCAGAGTCCATTGCCATAACTGAGATAAAGGATGGATGTTCGAACTCTTAGTCTTGGATGATAAAGTTGAGTATTAAACTTCTGCTGTATATAGAATTCCATACCTAATGATACTTCACGTTGCAGTTATTCTCAAGTGGATCCTTGGACGGTCCGTCTTCACGAGCTGCCACTGTAACGCTAAAACTTGCTAATCACACTTCTATATTCTCTAGACTCCTTTATATGTTAGGACCTCAGACGACATAAGCTGAAATATGAAAATGCTTTGGAAAAACAAACTGTATTACAGACCGGATCTTCGGCAACAGCTGTGACACCGCTACCACCTCCAGTGCCTCCACCACCATCGTCGCCACCAGCGCCTCCGACTCCACCGACGCCACCGAAAAATCCAGGCCTATATTCTGCGAATTTCTCAAGTTCAATAAACCATAATCATGTAGAGAACGACTCAGCACCAGCCACACCGCTAACGGAGGATTACGAGAACATGGAAATGGCAGTTCCATTGACACCAAGTATTTCACAAAATGCTCATGAACAAATCCCTCCTGTTCACATGCCCACCGACCAGTCAACGGCAGCAGGACTGGACCACGTACTAGAAGAGGTAGGCGTAACCAGCCAATATAGACAATAAACTAATAGTAGCAAGATTCGTGAGCCTCTTTTTCGTTTTATTACAAAGGATGGACCTGCGAAAATCGGGATCCAAAATTAAGAAATTTCGGGTAAACGAAAGTTTTCGAAATTTTTTAAACTGGTTACATAAATAAAAGATGTTGCAGATGGTACCAAACGGGGCCCCTCCGCCACCGAGCAGATATTCAGTGCAAGACGTACATCAAAAATTCCAAAAGCCTCCTGAACTTGCAGACCAGATCAAGAATCTCATCGACGAGGTAGCACGAAGACCATCCCCTACTCCCGAAGCCAACGAACGAAGGTGCATTCCATAAAGATTTTCGTTGCCTCAACACCATAAAAGGTTCTTTCTCAACTTTCTTATCTTACTTTCACCTAATTTGTTTTTAAGGATGGATTTGGAAAGGCGACAAGAACGCCTTGCTGAGAAGCAACGCCAGTTACGGTCTCAATTTCAACAGCTGAAACAGATGACGCCATTACCGTGAAGAGACGCAAGAACTAGTGTGCCCTAGCTCATCTCCATATGAAGTTGATACCACTCAGACCCGTTTCTTATGTCATTCGCATTCATGGCTTACTCACCCAACATTTCCTCAACATTAAGGTCTGGTTTTTACGTTTAATTTAATAGAGATATCAATTGTTTATTGAAACAATGAATCAGTATGACAGTAATTTCCTACCCTACCTTCAGAACTTATAGAACTAGTACGTGGTGCAACTAATTACAAATGCAGGCAACAATTGTTCTATCATTTTGCACTGTTATGTTCACAACTAGCAATAGACCACAAAACAATAAGTAAAAATTTAGAGAAAAAGCCTTTTCTCCTCATTGCCTACGCTAAGCTAAAAATATTCTAACAGCATAACAATGAACCATAGCTCGTATCAGATTAAACGAAAAACCAAAGGGACACAAGAACGTGTACGTCAGAATCACAGAGCTCGAGGCACACCTTGTGCGATCACATCGTCTAGTTCCTTCAGCGTTTTTTCAAACTTGTCGAGTTCTTTCTGAAGCTGTTTCTTCTTGAACACGGAATAGTAGTTTACACCTAAACTAACACCTACGTACATCGTCCAAGAATGTATCAAAAAAACCGCCCTTTCAGAGATAGTGTCTAAAACATGACCCTATATTGCAACAGTCTCGGCAAAGGTAATCTAATTTTATAATCTATAGGAAATCACTAACACTAAGTTCCTGAAAGTAAATAACTTTCCCTCGAAACTGCTGCAGCCTCAAATCGAAGAATTCGAACTAGAATTCATGGACATCAAAACCGGCGAGATACTTGTCGTGGAAGTAATCTTTAGTTCTCGTTTTTCATTAAACAGAACCGTAATTTCCACTGACAGTTACAAGTAGGAACACAGATCAAGAAAGGAAAAGATTATGCAGTAATATATACAACAGTGATGTTTTTTAAAATGTGGGATTAAGTGTCTTGTGAACAAAGTTCTGCCTCTATTAGCTGTTCATTGACGATACCATGGCACAATTTTTTAAAGAAAATCTTACTTCTGCTCGCCATTAGGATGGAAACCTCGGGACGCCGCGCATGTACTGATTGCTATGACATGAAGTCCTGCACTTTCAAAAACTTCGCGAAAAAGAGAACATTTGAAAACTATGACATACTTTTAAAAACCAACTAGTTTTTTGATATGGAGTACGGAAACGATCCACCTCGCCCTCACAGTTCAGCTCACTTTTGCTGTCTATTTACTGGCCTTCGACCTTCTCGACCACAAAATCACCCGGAGATGAAACAAGTTCTGAGCCAATAACAAGCCGAAAATGTTACTATTATCACTATATTCGTAGATTCTGATTAGCACTGAATTAATTAGGAGGAAATTCTACTGCGCTCTCAAAAGGTTACTAGAACACTGCCAAATACTGAACTCAAGCAAATGTATTTTTCTTTGCCAAAACGTGGAGTTTCAAAGTTGTACAGGACAACTCTTCACTAATCTCAACTAAACTGTCTAGTCAAACCTATATGGAAGAGAATTACAAGGTTCTACACTCTAGAAATATATTTAAGCAATGCCTACTAATAGCAGGTAACATATGTAGTACTTATTGAAGCACCAGTTTTCTCTCCTTTTAAGTACACAGTTTGAACACACGGGTACCGATTGTAAGTAAGACGGATAGACCACCAAAGATCCCAATAAGTTGTTCTAGCAGCGATTAACCTGAGTTCTCATCAAAACAATTCTAGATTGTATTTCTAAGTTGAACTTCCGTAATAAAAAATAATGGAATCCATATTACGGGATATCAGGCAGTACAGCTTAATTGGTTGTTTTAAAAGTTTAGATCAACGTAGTCCACAAGATCGCATACTGTCATAAATCAAAACCAACCCACAGCATAGTTGTGAAGAGAAGTGAAAAATATGTCTGAACAGGGCGCACCATCTAGCAACCACTAATAGTAGTCCCATATTTCTAATATTTAATGGGAAAAAAGTTACCTCTGAACGAGAAATATATTTTGAACAGCTCGAAACCAGCACCAGAAACAAAACCCATAAGGAAAATACCCTCCCATCGAGAGCAAAATGATGCTATAATACCAGAAGCGATCATCTGTAATAAAAAAGTTGCTATAAAACATAAAAACAATAGTACAGCATGGGCTACTTTCAAGTCAACTTCTGTAACATGTCAATAGTGACTCTGCTAATGTTACAGAAACAGAGGAAACAAGTAAACTAACTTCAAATTAATAGCAAATCCTGCACGATCGGCCTCAATAAGTTCTCTTTCGAGTAGTTCGCGTTCTTCCTTACGAATTGGCCTTACGAACTTATAATAAATGCCAGTGTTCACGATGCAGTACGACGTACTGAACAGGATAAAGCCAAGAATCGAGCGAATGAAAGCTGAAATACTACTGTTATGTCTTCTGCTATATAGTGTAATAGAAACATTGTTCAAAAACAGAACCTACATTTTGAGAGAGGGGACATTACCATCAAATACTTTCAATTCACTTCATGGCAGGCAACTCATACTGTTTTCAGTGGAGGAAAAACACATAGTGATGGGCATAAAAAACTCAGTAAATGTAAACAAGCCAAATGAAGTAGTCAGCTTCTTTCTCCGTAAGCATCAATCGCTACAGACCACACCTACTGCTTTCTCGCCGATTTACAAAGTGAACACGGACACAATAGATCCGACAGAACGCCAAATCCGCAATTGTGCTTTATTTATAAGCCGCTTGAGCAGATTTTGATTTTAGCACCAAAAGTATCAGGAAGGATAAGACTTCAATATAGTAGCCCCGCAAGTACCGGAATCATCAGATATGGGCGAATCACCGAGTACTATGAATAATAAGCGATTACTTTTTCTTTATAACAGGTGACACTAAACTTTAGCTTGAAATGGACGACATGTTTCTTAAAAGGTTGGGGTGGATATTTCATTTCAGATCGCAGTCTGAGCATACAGCGAAAAGTTCATCATCAACATAACTAGTCTCAGAGATGCTATTCATTGCACAAGTCACTGAAACTGTTACCTTGAATATAGAATCCCCTATTCATAGAAAAAAAGTTTCGTTTAGTAAACTAAGACATTCACGTTGCTTCAGAAAGATGATTTGAAAAGTAAAAACTATACAACTCTTGATATAGTCATAGCATGGAGAGGGTAATGAAGTAATTGATGACGAAAATCAAGAAGATAGAGCAGAACACAGCTATATAACCCTTTCGTGACTGAGCTGTTTTTCGATATCTATTGCACTTCTGGACCACTAAACTTAAGACTTGTGGTTTCAAAGTGCTTTTTCTCGAATCTTCAACATCTTTGGAATCGAGATTTTCGGAGAAGATTGGCAACGAAGCTAAAATTCCCAAAGCTTGCGCTTCGCCCCCAGACCAGCATGCCGTGTGCTGGTGGACGGAAGCCCGACTGTTCAATGGTTTTTGTGTTGAAGGTACGAGCACCTACACCAAAAAGGGGAAAAAAACCCTCCTAGAAACCTTAACTTCATCAAAATCCGCGCAGTTATGCAAAAATATTTCTCAAAATTCATTTATTATTTCTTCATCTACTATTCCATATCCCCACCAAGTCCAGGAACACTTCTTGCAGTCAGGGCAAAAAACTGGGTAAAACGATTTCTGCAGGAGTTCAAAAAACTGAGAGCCACTCCATCTCTACTATGTTCCAGATGTCGATGGTGATGAAAAAACACATGACTTGGTTGATAACGGGAATGAAGCAAGCCATCTAACACAAGTCCTAGAATTTTTGCTGAATCATCGAAGAACCGTGGGAGAGTAGGTCTGTAGTTATGCGGCACCTTCACAAAGTGCTGAAACTCTACGAACGACCGACTTTCTATTAACTTCAGGATTGGTCGAACAATTCTTTATAGGTTATGGTGGTGTTTGGCTGGGTAGATTGCAGTCAACTTGACCTCTCCAGTCTCCGAAGAAGGCGAAATCCACCGAAACGTCAGCTTGCTCGTAAATAAAGAAATAAAATAACACCTCGTGTTTGCTTGACAAGGGTCTAAAGAATCCACGAACAGTTGAGCGGATAGATTTTCTAAAAATGTTTCGGAGCCCAAAATCTTCAGTGAAAACAAAGACTTCGTCGCCGATCACGGCGAGTCGTCCATAAAGTTGTGTATGAATATCAAAAATTCCTCAGTGAAAATATACGAACGTTTTACAACAAGCGGAATTGTCAACTCCACCTTTTCCATACATAACACATATCCTTCAATGAGACTCTTAAGCGTTCATACTTTTCCGAAAATGAAATGGTATGTGTTTAAATTCTTGAGCTTACATGAGGCTGATAAACTACTTTTACTCAATTAACGTTTCGAGGTCTTCGTCTTCATCAGAGCTAACGATCCGAGTCGGTGGTCCACAGTTTTTTCATCTCGTTCTCTTGTACGAAAAATAAAATGGGCTTGATGTCAGACGGCATTCATTCTCCTCTTCCTTTTCTGCATGGAAAAACAAGCCAAGTTTCGCTGACTCTTTCTTATATACCCGCTAAAATAAAGCCCGTCAAATGGTAGATTTAAATTCTTGTGCTAAAAATGAACGGATCAAATTTGTGATAAAACGCTGGTAATCGGTAAAAAACCGCCACTATTGCAAATAATGCAAATTGTCAGAAAAGCATACTACTGTGAAAAAGTGCGTACTTTTATGCAGGATATCAAGACGTCGGTTTGTGAATATTCGTCGGTACAAAGGTCTTCGGTCCTCTCGTTTCCTTGCCGCCCAATTTGCTGGCGTCAAGAGCATCCACTGAAATCATACAACGCTCGTCATTGTATATTTCACTCAAAGCCCCAGTAAGGTGCACAGGGTTCATTAACGTAAACTAGCACAAACACAAAATACAAATGGCGAGAAATTAATGATGCTACCTATCGTTCCGCAAGAGATCTAGCAGTCACAAGAACTAGAAGCAGCGTAGACTGCATAGGCACACCATCGTTTTTCTCTCTTCCAAGAAACTATGAAAATTATGCTATTCTGGAACGAGGAATGGTCCAATATCCACTTATCTATGAACACAGTCACTTGTTAATGGGATACACAACGCTACTTTGCGACGCTTTCTGCTTATAAACGGCGCTAAGGACACTCACTTTAAAACGTACCACAAAAATAATTTAAATCTAAAATAAATTACAGGCCAAAAAACATAGCGAATATTACGTATAAGCGAAAGAACATCATAAAAAGATCTACATCCTAACTCTTCCAATCTGGCGGAAACGATGAGCGTAGTAGCCGCAGAATGCAGATTACACCCGCGACCTGACGGAGAGGTATGTAAATGCACGTGTGCAGCGAGGTTCCCAAAGCCTATACTGTCTTTAATGTTTAACGTTTTGTTTTCTGCCTTCTATAATTTTCATGGCAGGTTGCTAAGCGAAATACAACCGCAACGTTGCTGAGATATTTGCAAAACTCTGGACCGCAGGTGTCTATGGTGGGGAACGAACGCGCTATTGTCCTTTCCGGGGAGTAACGCGTTCACCACCACACCATGCGGGTCCTTCGTTTCGCCTGTCTCTCAGCTATTTCTATCGATCTTTTTGCCACAGCAATCACCCGTCAGCGGGGTTGATCTGGGGAGCGCAAATCGGCATAGAGCCCATAGAGTGGTGGTGAACGCGTTACTTCCCGGAAAGGACAATAGCGCGTTCGTTCCCCACCATAGACACCTGCGGTCCAGAGTTTTGCAAATATCTCAGCAACGTTGCGGTTGTATTTCGNCAACGTTGCTGAGATATTTGCAAAACTCTGGACCGCAGGTGTCTATGGTGGGGAACGAACGCGCTATTGTCCTTTCCGGGGAGTAACGCGTTCACCACCACACCATGCGGGTCCTTCGTTTCGCCTGTCTCTCAGCTATTTCTATCGATCTTTTTGCCACAGCAATCACCCGTCAGCGGGGTTGATCTGGGGAGCGCAAATCGGCATAGAGCCCATAGAGTGGTGGTGAACGCGTTACTTCCCGGAAAGGACAATAGCGCGTTCGTTCCCCACCATAGACACCTGCGGTCCAGAGTTTTGCAAATATCTCAGCAACGTTGTGACTGTCTTTAATGTTTGGCTTATTGTTTGTTAGTAGCTTCTAATTTTTCTGTGTTTTCTGAGGCTGGACGACCTGCTTCGAATTTGACGACTTACATCCGTCTTATGCAACGAGATGATTTCTAAAGAAGGATGGGTTCATCTTCGTTAATTAAGCAGATGAACAGTTGCTGTCATGCTTTTAATTATTTCTGCTTATTAGGTGGGCTTTTCGTAGTGCAGCTGTCTTATGTGTTCGTCGTAGTAGGGGCGTGATGTTGAAAAACGAAAAAAAAGGTTCCTTGCTACTATTGTTATTGACGGGCATCATTGATACGGGTATGTAAAAAAAAGAGACAGTGAGGTTCGATGTATTTTTGCGTGGAGGAAAGATAGGGGAACATGAGCGCTTTCTAAGTATCACACCGTTTTGTTCTCTGAACAGGAGAACGAGATTAAGGCCAACTGTGGGCCAGCTAGTTCGATCATCGGCTGTGAGAAAGACGAAGACATCGAGATCCTAGCGGAATAAACCTTATTATCAACCTCGTGTAAGCTTGACAAATTTCCGGAAAAGTATGGTCACATAGAAGCCTCATGGAAGGATGGAAGAATGGGAGAAAAGATTGAGAGCTTCCTAACGTCATACCACTTTGTTTTCTGAACAAGAGAACGAGATGAGGAACAATTGTGGACCACCTTGGCAATTCCTTTTGTTGTAAAACGTGCATGTGTATTCACTGAGAAATTCTAGATATCCACACAACTTCCTGGACGACTCTCCGTGATCGACGACGAAGAAGTCTTTGTTTTAATTGAAGACCTTGGGCGTCGAGGCACTTGGAAAATCTGTCCAGTCAACCGTCCGCAGATTTTTAGCACTCCATGGAGGTGTCACATAACTACAGACCTAGTCTCCCACTTGTCTCTGATGATCCAGTAAAAACTTTTAGGACTTGTATTAGGCGTCTTGCTTCATTCTCGTTATCAACCAGACCATTCATGTGCCTTTTCTTCACATCGACATCTGGTATATAGTATGAGGGGAGTCTTAGGTCTTTGAAATGCTGCAGAAATCATTCTATCCAGCTGTTCGCCGAAACGTGATAGAAATGCTGCAAGCAGTGGTAATTCCCACGACCGACTTCCTATTAACCTCGCCATTTATCATATAGTGCTTAATATTTTAGTTGAACAAAGTCCAAGTATTATTTCATTCTTTATTCACGAACAAGCTGACGTTTCGGAGGATTTCACCTTGTTCAGAGTCTGGAAAGCTCAAGTTGACCGCAATCTACCCAGCCAAACACCTCCATAACCAAACAGAGTGCTGCAAGCAGTATTCGTGAGCTTAATGGGAATACGGAGTAGTGGATAAAAATATAGTAAATAATTTTTAAGAGATATTTTTACATAAGTATGTGGGTTTTGATAAAGTCGAGGTTCCTAGGACGGTATTTTTTCGCTGTTAACCTTCAACACGACAGTCAGTGAACAGTTTGGCCTCCGTCCACGAGCACACGGTATGCCCCTTATCGCTGGTGTGCTGGCGCAGCGCAAACATTGGAAATGTCCCGTTTCAGATGGACGTCAAGAATCTTAGTTCCATATGTGTTGAAAATTCGAGAATTAGTGATCACTTCACAATTACAAATCTGTTAATTCTTCTTATCCATAAGCGCAACAGACGTCAAAAACCAGCTTCGTCACGAAGGAATTATGTGGTTCTTGTCTTACTAATCGTTTCTCTCAAGCTGCTCAGATGGTCCTAATTTAGTGAACGACACACTCTTTATGCATAGAGGATAATATATTCAAGGTAACGGTCTCACTAATTGGTGTGTATGGAACACAGCTATAAGGATGTGGAGATATTAGCAAGACTTGGAACCTCAGGTGAGCTTCGAACCAGTGATTACACTTTCCGATGGCTCACTTGTCATCCACTACACTAGCCGAGGCCGAAGATCATTCCTGTTGATGTGTAATTGCTGATGACACGGTAAAAAAAAAGATAAAAAAACTTAGGGTGAAAAACTGGCTGACAGAAAGGCAAAGCAAGGGCCTCTGTTGGTGTGGTGGATAGCATGTGAGCTTCCGGAAAGGGTAATCGCGGGTTCGAGGCCTGGGGTCTCGAGTGGTGTTCATACCTCAGCATCTTTTCCGTTGTATTTCCGATTGTAAATCTTCAAATTGACACACGAATTGTCGTATTACAGAATCGTTTACAATTAGAGTTTCCTGAACGTTCCATGTAACTGTATGAAGAATGAAAAGGTGTGAAATGCTGGACTTCGTAGCCGACGAGATCACTCACGGAAAAGTCAACGCCCAAAGAAAACCGTAAAAACCAAATATTTGGCTCAGATAATTGATTTGATCCAGTCAATGTGGAAATGATGTAGTGACAGGTGATACAGTCGGCACATTTTGCCGTATATGATAGGGGAAAACCCACTCAGCATGAACGCTGTCCTTCTTCCTCACATTATCAGTTCGATCATTTCAGAAAGTGAAAAGCTTCGATGGGAAGCATTCCATCATACTAGCTTTTTCGAACGGGGACCTATAATCCAAAGAAGGAAGGTCCAAGGAAATTTATTGTTCTCTCAGGCCAAATGGTGTGCACTGTAAGCTGAGGATTGATGACTCTTGCTTTCAACATACGTCTGTGAATCATTTGTAGAAATGTGGTGTGGTTTACATTTCATTCACCGTTATTTTAAGCTATTATTATAACTATTAGCTTTGAAAAGAATAAGCTGAGAACCAATTTTCGTTGAGCGAAGAACCTACACATCTCCACAGTTGGGTTATTACTACGAGCCTATGTCAGAACTACTACGAAATTATCTTTCCTCAAGGACTCACGTCTAGATTGCCCAATCTTCAGTATAAGGAAGGTATTTGCCACGAAAATGTGTAAACTACTGTCTATCTTCGAGAGCTGACAGAGATAAGTCGAATACTAGAACATTTTTTGACGGGCCTATAGGACTTGTGTGGATCGAATTTTCCTAGCAGCTGGAATTCGGAGCGGAACAGCCGACACATTCACTTTGTGCGCATCGCTATGTTATACGTTTTTATAAACAATCAGTTCTATTTGTTCATTATCTATGTCATGCCAGTGATGTTATGAGAGCTCACTACTTCCCGACCGGATCATCCAGCCTGTTCTTGGCTACCATACATCGCGCATCGTGCGACTCTTCCATAGGCAAAGAAACAATGTTTATTTGAACTGACGAAATTTGAATACTTCGTACGTATACTTTGTCAATCAGCTTCAGATTTGAATCGCTATGGGTGACATGAAATGATTATTACTCAAGGTAATCTTCGACGCAAGTAGCTTCTGTTAACAAGAGGAGTTCGGATGAAGCCAAGCTCTCCCAAGGCATTGGTGAGTCGAAGTCAAAAGCGACCGGAAGGCACTTCTGTAACACACAAATGTTACTGGTGTACACCATCTCTATTGTATCCACTTATAGCGCTGGAAATACGTAGGGCGAAATGTGGAGCTGCATCAACGTTCCTTCTGGAACACATTCACTGAAGGAGACTTCAGAGAGGACATCTGCCAGTACTTCCAAACTTTTTATTTCTTCCCATAGCCCCAAGTAGTTCTATACTGCTCTACAGCTTTTTTTTCCTTGAAGGAATCCCGCATATATTGCTTCATTCGCTTTCGTTATCCGTTTATTTTGCAAAGTTGCTGCTCTTGGCTAAGCGTCTGCATTTTAAGGAAAATTTAGCATAATTTGACCACTCTCACCATTTGGAACAATAGATAGTTAATAGACTGCTTTAAGAAACAATGGAGGATTTTATAATAGTGAATTTAACAAATACATTTTGAAATAAATATTCATCGCTTATATCGTTGTCAGGGCGCGTGTGGCGCAGTGGTCGGATGCGCCCTCCGATGCACACATGGAATCGATCCCGGCGTCCGTGGCTCACCAAGCCTTCCATCCCTCCAGGATCGGTAAATTGGCACCAAATTTGTCTGGGATGATAGCAGCACTGGCTCGATAAATCGGTAGGCATGGAGAGATATGAGGCATGGCATAATCGAGTCATTGTAAAGACCAGATATACATTCAATATATGCTAAGATATGATCAGATATGCTAAGTATTTTAGTATGTAATACTTTTCCGAAACCGATTTACGATTTTTTTATACGATTCGATACCCCACATATTCTGCCTATGCTAGCACTTTTTGCATTCGATCAGTTTCATTGCATTCGTCATCCATAATGGCAATTGGATTGTTTGTGAGTTCGACTGCTGCTGGAGAGTTTTTGGTGTTATTGCTAGTTAGGTTGATTCTCGTTGTGGGAGATAGGGTTTAGTTGGTACATGACGTTGTCGAATAAGTGCCTGCGCGTATTAAGAAACATCACTACTGTGCTGATCCATTACAGCGACTGAAATAACGTCGTCAATGATGCAAAGAAACTTTGTGGTATTGCTTTATAAGTTCAAAAGCAAAATGAATGGCACCAAAGCGCCAAAGCGTAGAGTCAGAGAATTGCTTCTGAGGATGATTAGATAATTCGAAGTTTGCTACAAGAGATACTTACTTACTTGATACTTGAACGGCCCGTTCTCGCTAGTTGCGCGGGCCCTAGCATAATCACCGTTTTTCGGAGATTTGCTGGTTAAGCCGATGTGGTTCCCTGGAATCCCGAGGACAACCTGGCCAAAGTCTGCCCCAGGTCGTCACCACGACAGGTAGTCGCAGCCTTTGTGGATCAGAGGGAGATTTACCACCATGCGACTTTGATACCAGGACGGTGGTGGATCCTCGTACCGGTTCCCTCCTAGCTGGGCTTCCCTATGGAAACGCTAGACTCCTTCTCAGCTTGGGAGACCCTGCCGGGGGACGAATCCTTCCGCTGTACATCGCAGTCCGACACCCAGGAACACCTCCCAGCCACGATAAGGCGGTAAACCGTTAGGAGACTACAAGAGATATGATTCTTAATAGCGAGAAAATCTTGGCAACACATCAGTAGCCGACGGCGACCATCGCAGAGCTGTAGCAGAACTGAGGGTTGTGGCAAACTTCCACTCTCTAAAGACAACACCAGAGATGGCAGAAGAACTCAACGTCAGTGGCATAGATGAAAATCCTATGCTACGCGACAACCAACGGCGTTCAGCGTACTGGTTGAACCGCTATAAAAGTTTTAAACACGTCGCAAGGCGAAATTTGTACTAAACGAAGGTAATGGTGATGGTGTACAGCCGAACTAAACCACCGCAACCTTCTGAATCCCGGTGAAACAACCATAACGAGAAGTGGCATCACGAAATCGATGAAATCCAAGGAAAATGCATGTATTATCTGTGTATTATCCAGATTTCGCTAACAGAAAAGACTGGTTCTTCTTACATGACAACGCTCAATTACACATAGCTGAACTAACGTTACAGAAGTAGGACAAATTCGGCTACGAAGCTCTGCCTGAAGCATCGTTCTCATTAGACTTTTCCCAGCTTCGCACTGCTTCCTTAAGCACTTTGGCAGCTATACGTGAAAGAAAATTTCCAATAAACAATTCGCTGCTGAAAATAACATCCGAAAATTGGTTGACATCAGAATCGCAAGCTACCGCAGTAGATAGACTTGCACAATACTGGCGAAGATGCATAGATTATAATGGTTCTCATCTTGATCTATAAGTTTACCTTTGGTCTTTATAATCCAAGGTTGCTAAAAGCATTGCTGTGTAAAATCCTCCATTACTATTCAATCATCTTAGTGCTTAAAAAGGACAAAGAATGAACCTCTCGGTGTTGGTCAATCTTTGAGGGATGCGTCATGCATTCGACTTCATTAAGTATCGTTGGAGATGATTGAATGCGTATTTGGTCTATACATCGACTTTGCTTTGGCTTTCCGATATATCGAGCCAATGCTGCTATTCTCCTAGAGAAGTCTGGTACCAAGTTGCCGATCCCAGAGTGATGGAAGTCTTGGTGGCCCAGCGGCACGGGAATTGATCCCATGCGCATTGCAGGGCGCTTCCCACTACTGCGCTACACGCGCCCTTATACCTGTGGATACAAAAGTTGCGACACTTAGAGAATATTTGCCAGTTAACTAGAGAGGAATTTATTCGATAGAAACTTTTTCAATAACACATATAAATTTCATCAAAAGTCTTATATTGCTGATATCCTTCAAATCTAACCAATGCACAAGGCCAATGCGGAGGATGCTTCCGATCCTTATAACCTTTCTATATCCTGTACTTGCTTTTGAGTGGTCACCTACGAACTACTATTATGAACTTTGTACAGTGTTGTCGTGCTTACCCACCTTGATAATGTCCTTAAGGTATTCATAATTAGGCTGGTTCGGATCCTCCACGTTGTCGTAGCAGTACGTATAGTACTCCTGTAATTCCGTGGGCATACCGCTGAGCCTATAACCGCAATAATACTAATTTATTCTTTTGGAATCACTCGAGAATCCCACGGATGCGCAAAGTATTTTCAAATATGTCATTCAAATGATAAATGAAGATTTAAATGAATCAAAAAAACGGGTTCTAATAACTATGGGAATCAAATGTAGTTTCATATGTGAAGCCTAAATTGAGTGGTTTCGTTTATAAAGTGGCGAGAGAGAGAGTCAGAAAACAATACGGAGAACATAAGGGCCTAGGGAAAGAAAAAAAAATCCGGCCAAAGTTGAATAAGGACAAGACGTAGAGGGCAAGAGGAAAAACTATCAGAGATTAAGAGAAAAGAGAGGAAGGAATGGATGGAATTGAACATGTAAACAGCAAGGAAGAAAAGGGAAGATAAAAGCAGATGTTCGGTGACTCGTGGAAATGGACGGTGGTCTCAAATGACCGGCATCAAATTGGACAGCAAATAAACCCATGTCTATCTAATTCGCATTTGACATAACAAATTTGGAAGAGGAATGATTATTACAGAGATACAAAGATCTCCACTTCATGGAACCTGTTTCAAAAAACAACGATCTTGATTCGTTGCCTGGATCAACGGGTTCATATCCTCAAAACGTCCACATTTTTCATAGTTGAAATCTGTATTTATTCTAGGCCGTAGGTCCGACAGGTCCGTATTCCAGGGAATAAAGAAGCGATTAAACACAACTTAACTGACGGGCATAATTCCTCGAATGAAATATTCTTTTTCCGTCTTGCAATATCTTCCGCTTCCCTCAGCCGAGTCCATGGCAGATTACCTTCAGCCAGCTCGACCATGGTATAAAAATTCGATATCAGATCGTCGCAAGCGCACTTAATTATATTGAAAATGACAGGAAATGAAACTAGTTGGACATGAATTGAGGACGATCACCTGGTCCCTCCGCTCGTGCACATTCAGCGAAACATATCGAAGTGTGCCCCGGAAACCAACTTTCCTCCGCCGCATCACCTTGCCATTCCTCTATAAAGCCGATGTAGTAGAAATCTGGCTAAGCGATAACATTTCTGCAAGTGTGGTGAAAGGAACAAACCCTGAATTTTCTAGCGAGACCAAAATCCAGAAGATAGACTTTTCTGACAGATTCTGGAGTTGCGCCGATGCACATATTTCCTGGTTTTATATCTCTGAGAAAGAGCTGTGAATTCATTCAGGTGGCATACACTGAGATTAGATATACTGATATTCTGTTCGGTTTCATGTGATTACTGTTATTACGACCAATCAACTATATATTCATATAATCGACACAGGAGGTCACGAAACGAAAGGCAGTCCCGTCTGATAGAACCGCGTAAAAGTTAGCCACTTTTCTAATCACTGCGCAAGATGCTTGTGTCAGCGAAACTATGCAAATGGTTAAAATGCACGACTCCTACTCGTCCCACTTCCAGTACTTGATTCTATCTAACGTATGCTACAAACATCATAATAGACATGCTTTGGTTTACATCTGCATATTCTGGAACTCCACTTACCTGTGTATGTATCCCATATCGTGGAGAACTTTTAAGGAATCTGTCATCATAAGGCCGACACGCAGCGCAGTAATGGAGTCAAATCTGAGGAGCGTATGCAACAGGGAATCTTGACAGCACGACGAACACCATCAGCTCACCTTTTGCCTTCGCTTTTTTTCCGCAATTCCGATAGACTTTTGCCTAACAATTCCATTACTATGAACATATAATCTTCAAACGTTCCGCTTCCAAGCTGAAAAGACTCGCTGCAAACAAAGCGATTTGTCCCAACGAAAATTTTTAGGTTGATTACGATACAGAGTCACGTTCAATTCACTTCAGTGGTACATCGATAAAGAACACGGTGTGTCCATATGACATATTTGATATATTTATCCAAGAAAAGTCAAAACTTTTCCGTTTTTTTATAAACTGTAAGATGTCGTTATAACAACCATGGGGAAAGCTGTTGGTCCGCATTACAGCGTTTTGACTTTGCTTCACAAGAATCCATTTCTTCTGCTTACCGTAAATTTTTCGACAGTTTCTTCTCAAGAACGAATCTTCGAGGAGAGAAGACTAATCCTCCTACATCAGTCTCTCTTTCACTCTCTTGTCGAGACAGTAGAAAGATGTTGTCAGAGGTACTGTTGGATGCTGCGAGCCGCTTCTGTTTCAAATGAAACAACCAATATCACTGGGATTTGTTTGGTAAGAATGCATTACCTCTCTACCTATTGATTTCCTCCAT
Source organism: Angiostrongylus costaricensis (assembly GCA_900624975.1). Taxonomy (NCBI): domain Eukaryota; kingdom Metazoa; phylum Nematoda; class Chromadorea; order Rhabditida; family Metastrongylidae; genus Angiostrongylus; species Angiostrongylus costaricensis. Next base: position 47,051 of record UYYA01004136.1, on the reverse strand, counting down.
TTTTACCCATTAGTTATAGTTTTGTACTTGAACTTAAGTTTTGTACTTGCAATTACAGCGAAATAAAAAGCTCGTAATCTTTATTTCTCCCACTCTTCCGTCTCACACACATTCTCTTCAGATTTCGTTGTATCAAAATTGTTCTAACTGCTCGTGAAGAAATAATATCTGATGGTATGGTATTTTGTTATTTATTAGCTTCCCGTCAGTGGTGTGATGAAAACATTTAATCCGTCCCAAAGCATTTCCATCTAGTGTTGGAAAACCAGTGTTGGAAAGGTGGAGTACACAGAAATGGTTAAGATCTCAGAAGAGCCGAAGCAAGCAGTATTTCTAATTGACCAGTTTTGTCCTTCCGACCTTTCCCTATTGATTTACCCATTTTTACCCACTCTAACTGATGATTTTAACAGTACCAATTTCGGAAACTCCGGTTTTCCTTTCAACGAGTACAATATTTGCTGCTCGAGAATCATCCGTTGAGGTTCGTGTCGTTTCTGCATAACCTTCACCGCCACATATAACTTTTTGTTCTGAATATAAACGAATTCTCGGACCAGCATCATAAGAATTAAACGACTTGAGTTTTCAATTCGAAACCGACGGAGTCGAATGCTCTGAAAATTTGCCCATAACCACCAGCTCCAAGCACCTTCTGAAGTTCGTATTTGCCCTGAAAACAATCTTAGATTTTGCCTTAGGATATTATTCAGTATAAATGAAAAATACTTGCTACGGTAGTGAAAATTGTTCCGAAAAGGTAAGATCTAGTGAAATGTGATTTGTTACTGAATAAATCAAGCAGTAAATTGAGCCCATTCCTCGCGTGACTGGTGTAAATGCAAATGTTCACTCCGTCTATTTCGCTCCTCTTGAACTCCTTTTTGTATTTCCTCCATCCAAGAGGGCAAGAAGCAGAGGATCTTCGATGAAGGCAACCGATCAACTAGCTGATCTCAATCTACGAGCTCACGTGCTTGACAAAACAGTTCTTTTATTTCTGTGTTATGCAGAAATGTGGACTGATAGTTAAGCCATATTAAAGGATTACGTACAATGCACAGAACAATCGAACGAAGTCTTCTGAAAATGAGCCGACAGTTCGGATTTCCGAACAACATTACGTCTTCGAGACTCACCAGAGCGCTGTTCCGGAATTCACATCAATGGGCTGGTCATCTAATGAGTAAGGAAGACGACAGGTGGTCGAGAAGAACAAGGGACTATTTTCCGAGAGAATCAAAACGACGAAACCGCATGCGAATGGGACCACCTCCCACCGATGACAACCGCAAGGACGAAACGACGGGAAGGACACACACGACGCTAGAAGATAGCTCATCTAGCTATCTAATTATTCTTTTCATCCACCTGTCTTGCTTTTTTGCCTCTTTTCTCCATTCTTTCCCCTCTTCAGTATAAGTCCACTGCAAATTCTCTTTGTACTACTCTACATCTCCCCCTCATTCTCTTTCGTTCTCTTTCTTTTCCTTTCCATACCTATAGATGGGACGGAAAAACTAAAATTTCCTTATTTGCTAAGTTATGGCGATAAGTGTAATGCCAGCTCAGAGATTGTGTCCACATTGAAACATCACCTGGATCAGAGTGCCAAGTGGTATTAACGGTACAGTTTTGCTTGGTCGACGACTTCTGTGGCGATTTCTACGAATTGACATAACCTAAAACCGATGCACTTTGACATTTTCAGTTAATAACTAACATCTTAGGCATGGAAAAGTGTTTTACTACATCAGTGAAGATTTTTTAAAAACACACACGCACACACTGAATGCGGCTATCGAGTTCTAATCATCGGGAGGTGGAAGTTTATCAGAAATGTTTCTGCCTCTTTCTTTGCTCTCCCTAATGAAGCTACTCATTCTGTACCTGATCTACCAGAACGCCTCTATTGGCATTAACGAACTATGTGGAAGTGTGGAAGAGTCTGGATTTGCTCGTTAAAGAACGGAACCAGTCGATACCCCTGTACATAATGAATAGCCATCCTCTTAAATTAACCGGATGCAACATTGTTCTATTTCGTTTCTTCATGATATAATCAAAAATCAATAGAAATACGATACGTTTATTTTGGTGAAGAGAAGATTGAGCAAACTATCTGATGTAAAACCAACAGGAAGTTTGCCAGGCGTTCTATACCAAGTATTCTAACCTAAGGACACGAACCTTTAGCTCATTTCTAGTTATTTAGTGGGATTTATCTGCTACCGTAGAATGCTTCCTTTCGCTACTACTAATCAAATTCCTGAAGTATTGCAGTACTGCACTGATGCTGGACGCAAACGACATACCGCTGGTGTGAGCTGCCTGGTGATCTCAGCTGTCGCCTCTCGTCTCCTCGCCGACAGTTGAAAGTTTTGGTCGCTCTTCGTTCTTTCTGTCGTTTTCCTTCTTTCTGTTTCTTGTGAGAAGGAGGGAACCTTGACGTTGGCCTGCTCACTTTGCTGCATCTAGATATATCAGTATATCGTGGCACGACTTGTATAAGGAGGAATAGGTAACGTTGAGCAGACCTTAACCGCCCTAGACCAACGACTCTTCCTATGGTGCTTGTCCACTAGTAGTAGTGACTGAAGCGATTGAATGAGTGCATACAAGTGGAAACGCATATTTATAACGATATTTATCCGGGACTGTAAACTTCAAACTATCACATCTTTCATTTATTCGCTTCACTGCAATCTTCAAGCGGTTCGGCATTAGTACTTCCTTAGTTTCTGTTGTTCAATAGACACGGCATTTCGTGTCCACGGTGTCACTAGCGTAGTTTGACCATTGGATAACTATCCTGTTTTGCAATGCAGTCACTTTTTATTCAGTGCCGATTCTTTTTTAAATGGCAGGGTATTATGTGAAATACAGACAACCATAATAAAGCTGAGATATTTGAAAAAATCCAGACCGCAAGTGTCTGCGGTCGGAAACGAACGCGTTATTACCCTTTTCGGGGGCTAACGCGTCCAGCACCACACTATTTATCTTTTGTTTATTTTGAATAGAACTTTTATTTCAAACTCCTAACCACATAAATAGTACATGTAACTGGACCAATAGAAGATATTCGTCCCAGCGTTACTAAGTCCTAAAGAGTAGATTCATTTCTCGTGGACATCGTATTTCGCTTCACCATTACACTAATCCTTCAACAGAAGTTACTAGGCCTTGGTGTTGCCCGAGGATGTGATTTACGAAGCGAAATTGGTGTAGTTGCTTGGCACCGCTTTCTACTCCTGGAAGATCCAGAATGGACCTTGTTCCCACCTCTTCTAGTGTGTTTGAACCCTAGAGGTCAATACTAAAAGAAAACTTTTCGTGGTAATAGGATGACGAGCCACCGATTGGAATTCTTCAGCATGGTCGTTCGCAGAGTACGCGTTCCTCGAAGTCTAATACGTTTTCCCGTTGTACACAGTTGTCAAGTCGTACTATAACCTTTCACTGGTGTTTTAGACCCTGTACTCAAAGACCTTTATTTTGTAAAATAATTCGTACAAGAATGTGTTGGCTCTGTGCATGCATGCAGGGGCAGTGGGTCCACTCCGAACCGACCACCACTGGAAATCCGACGGTCATGGATCAGCGCGCTGTTTAACTGCACCATTCGCTGCCTTCTCGTTCTTCATCCCCCGGTACATTTTGAATTTTTCAGTGATAGCTAGCACAAGAGATTCGAGCTCTTCACTCACGTCAAGCAGACAGTTAAAATGAAGCACGACTCCTCTGTTGTCGACATGCTTTAAGCATATGAAATTCAAATTTTGCCCAGTAATTTCCCCATTACTGTGTTTAACATTTTGATACCCATGTATATGTCAAAAGCACTGCAGGTAAACCACCGACCCGATGGTCAGAGTTCTTCACGAAAGGCCTAGAAGAGAGATATGATGCTCGATGGGTCGCTAGAGCGAGCAGAACCCATTGGGCTACTCTTGCACGCGACAAGGAAAAATGGAAGGTTTACTGGCGCCCGCTCGAGTCACTCAACGATCGGCGGGACTACAGGTGATACAGGTGAATACTCTCTATCTATATTCACACAAAGAGATTTATACTTGTGATTGTGGATTACCACAGTTCCTTTCAGAGTATCTGGTTAGATATTATTAAGTGGACAATAACAACGAATGTAAACAACGAATTTACTCTCTATCGACCATTGTGGTTTTCTTAGTGAATTAAATAGTCGCCAGAAAATTATGACAATAAGTTGTTTCGCTCGTCTTCAAAAGTAAGTAAATCGTAAAAGTCTCAGAAACAACACAGATCTCCGAGATCTTTTACATTTATGATTTTCAAGCATTTAGAATGTAGTTTTTGAAATAAATGGAATAATAGTCATGTAAAAGTTTACACGGATGGCAAATTGTCTTTCACAACAACAACTGTATTTGATTCACCTACCTATACATTTATATTCGAAAACTGGTAAAACGCTAAATAAAGCAAAAAAGGTCTTGTGCGGACAAATCAATGAATCAATAATTGCAAATAAAAATGAATTAACGCTTGTTCCAGCAACACTGTCGCTGCTCCAAGAACATTGTGCTCGGCAAGGAAACAACTGAAATACATTCTCACACATTCAAACTCTATACTGAACAACCGTGGCTTTACGCCATTCATCAAACGGCGCTGAAGGAGCCAATTCCAAAGTAATTTCTCCAAAAACCTCACTGTAAGAAACCCGCTTGAAATGCAATTTTTGTTCAAATAAATGTAAGCTAGCCATATTATCCTCGGTTATTTTTACAAAGAAATTTTTCAAATTGAGTTCTTTTAGAGCATAGGAAATTAGAAGCGATACAGCCTCCGTGGCAGCCCCACTGCAACGAGCAGCTTGTTCAGCAATCATAACTTCTAACTCTCCAGAATGACGACCACTTGATAGGAAGAGATTCACGTCGCCGATCATGCTCTCTACCTTAACACAGTTACTTATTGTGCTTCGGCTGACCATTGCATATGATGGCCGTTGTTGATGTTAATCGACTGAGCTTGATGGCACAGTTCACTCAATAACCACTAATGGGTGAAATAAAACCGCAAAACATCAAAGGTGACAAAACCATAATTCTGAAATAGGAAACGTCTTTTACACGTAAACAAAGCGAACCTCAGAACAACCAGTATCTGACACAGCTTTGGACAATACAATAAATGTGAGCTTGTCATCGTCCAATCGCCACTTTCGTTGCATTTCATATTCCTCTGCTAAGGTCAACCTCTCTGACCTTGTAAGTCTGTAAGGGTTCTGATTAAAATGTTCAAGACAAGTTGGCAATGTGTGAAAACATAAATTATGGACAGGCGTTTTCACAACGCCAGATGAAGGCGATCGCTTGCAATTGAAAGTAAAACGAAGTTGAAAGAAGCCCGTTAAGCAAACGTCAGTACCAGCAGCCACAATTAAGTCTACGAAACTCTCTTAAGCCATCCAATATATATTGCACCACAACAAAGAAAAAAGTACTTAGAATAGACGAGTCATATGTGACTCATAAGCGGACGAGGTTACTTTAACCATCCAACTTCAAACATATATCTCAGCTTGTAGGTGACTTTATTAACTAAGATAAAAGCTATTAGGACATAAAAGGACAAAGCTCTTGGCGTTGATCAATTCCTCAGGGATACGTCATGCAGTCGACTTCAGTAAGCACGTTTGAAGGTAATTGAACTCATCTGGCCTTTACAATGACTCGCTGTGGACTACCGATGGATCGAGCCAGTGCTGCTATCCTCCTAGACAAGTCTGGCACCAATTTGCCAACCCTAGAGAGATGAAGGGCTTCACAGGCCAGCGGTCCGGAGATCGATAGCATGTGTATTACAGGGCGCCTCCAACCACTGCGCTACTGGCGCCCTAAAAGCTATAAGAATATACAGATTTATTAACGAGATCCAAGTTTCCTCATCCTACTAAAAAAGAAACACTGGTTTTTTGGCCCTTCGCAGATTGCTTTTTTTTTCGTCGATCCTTCCTTTTCGAGTATCAAAGTGATGCAACAACCAAGATTTGGTTCAGCAGTCCGTTGACCGTGGTCTGGTGCTACCGCATGAGCACTTTGTGTACTAGAAATCTGAACTGTTTTTTTTCCCCTTTTTGAAGATTTGGGTACGATATCGTTCGACATAATTAATAGTTTGATATAAACGATATCAAGACCAAACCAACATTTCCGACAAATTTCGTACACTCTCACAACAATATAACAAAACCCTTTCCGTAGTTTAGACGTCCACAGATACACTACGTTCGTCCTACTCCCAATTGCGAATATTCAGGACTACGCCTTAGAATTATTGCTCTGGATCAATGGTACGAAGGCCAATAAAAGCTTGTGGACCCATGCAGTGGCACAGAGAAACACATGTGGAAAACTACAAACGATCCCACCAAATCTAACGAACGCTCAGATACAGCAACCTTAGCATCTCATCGTCTTCCATCCATTCGTGGTACTTCTGGACGTGTTCCTCCTCATAGGGAATGAGAATAACTTTCTCTCCAATTATTTTCGTATTCTCATTCCTTCTCATCCTAAAAGAAAAAGATTAGAAGGTACATGAGAAGATTTTTGATAAAACACTTTCCAGTAAGGTGAAAGTGTAAAGTTGGAACGGCATACGTGATCTCACAAACAGCATTAGATTCAACGTCTAATTTCCGAAGCAGTCTGGGTTCTAGAATTCCTCTATTACATTTTCTCCACTAAGTTTTGAAATCTGATAAGTTTCTTCATCCTTAGGACGTTGTTTGGCTTTTTAGATACGAAGCGATGTATAAGAATATCTTCCAGTGGGGTCCTATTCCATCAATGGTGGGTTTTTTCAGTCCCAAGTTCAATACACATGTTCTTGTTTTTCTTTAATGCCGCAGTGTACTTAGTTAACTTCTCTTGAGGTAAATCCTATACGCGGCAAAGCAAATGGAGTGAGGATATCGAATCCGTCAGCAGATATGCTACCATACAAAGGGGTGAAAGCATCTCACAAACCTGTTAAAGTTCGTTACATCTCCTTTCTTTATGTAGTTAAATGGTTTCATTATTCGCTGACTATTTATCACTTTGACATAACAGGTTTCTTTACAGGTAGGTGATAGTGCCAAGTTTTTTTTGTCATGTTACTGTATCTTTCGTGTCCTGCCTTCACTAGATTGGATTTCATTATTATGCTAGCAGTGTACTGACATTCTTAAGGTAACTCTGGAAGCCGGCAAAACCTACGCATGGTGTTCATGTGGATTAAGCAACAATCAGGTTGGTGTTCATTAAAAAATTTAAAGAACTAAAGACTTAGACTGTTTTGAGTTCACTATGTTGTCATTCTCATGAAATGACTTCCATTCTCCAATAAATTGTCAACATGTTCTTAAATTGTTGACGTACACGAGGTTGATAAACAGCTTTTATTCGGCTAACGTTTCGACGTGAAAATTGTTCTCTCACAAATATTCATTTTTCGTGTGCACAGAACGTTATTACGGTCAGTATATGATTATTTTATTCACTATGTCGATGTTGTTCTTGTGTAAAACAGTCAAATAGAACAAGCCATAACGATTTTGCCCACTTTATACCTCTCATGTTACGTAGCTTAAGATTGGTTTCCATTCTGCAGATATGACCCATATGATATCGAGAATGACTATTTCTTCCTTTTAGCCGTTTTGTGATGCTACTCATAAGATGGAGGGCCTTACCAATGTTCGCCCTGTCCAGTTCCAAGTACGCATCCTATTCCAGATCTCTACAATTGTTGTTATACGTCTCGTCTTTCGCATTTTCATGCTTGCTTTTTAGGTGGAAAAAACTGTTGATTACCTATTGTGCAATTGCAAGCAAACTAATTCTCGACCGATTTGTGATGGGTCTCACAAGATGGCATGTTTTTTTCTCTTTCAGCTTTTTGTATTGTTAATTTCCTGATGATGGTCTTGAGAACGCTATTTCTGTAGCAGTGCAATGTATACTTCTTCAGGTAAGTGCTGCTCCAAAAGATCTCCACGCCACACGCTTCGTACATTTTGGTGACAATTCACCCGTTTATGACGGAGTCGCACATAAACTTGGATACAGGCCGAAGAATGGTGGCTTCCAGTAACTAGTGGCTTTGTCATGATATAGAGTCGATAAATCTCCTATTCTACGCGAATTTTTTCTTCAAGTGTGGTTTAACACCAGTGTTTTCCTGTACCTGAAGTACGGAGTGCGTACGATTTCAGGTTCTGTATCATCAGTGGTGCTCTTCACTTTCGTTATTTCTCGCTTTAATTAAAAACATTGCTTCCCATCTTCCAGTTTTTCAGAGAATGTTGGGTTTTTGTCCATTTTGTGGGTCATTGCTACAGGTAGAGGAAGGTGATTCATGTATGCAATTGTCCTGTCCTTCGTGTCCATATACTTGTCCAGTAACGAAAAAGGTCAGCAAAATGTTTCACCCGGAACGTAAGATTAGTTACACTACGAATTAGTTTAGGTGAGTAGTCGAATTTATCCGAAACTGAAAGATCTTGAAGAAGTGCTCGGTGGACCATCAGTATGGGATAATGCCCAGGTACGACGCTTGGCAAATCGAATCTCAATTTCAGCATTTGAAAAGCGTTTCTTCTATTTGGTTTACGATGTGTACAAAGTATTTGAGAAATTAACGAATATAGAAGTTGATAAAGGTAAAAGTATGGGAACTATGGAAGCTTACCGCATGGAATGCGTATTTATATTATTGACCGGTTGAGTGATAGGGGGTACAGGTGGTCATTTATGCATTCTTTGTAGAAAGGCTAATTAGTTATTAATAGTTTTAGATGACTCCACTTTTATCCTCTACTTTCTCATAGTATTCTTCACTACAAATTTTACTAAACAAAACGCAACTATAAGTATAATACGGTACTGAAATGACTTTTTAGACGAATCTCTTTGGTTCACGTAGATAAATGGAAGGTTAAAGGTGGTCGTATAATATGGCTTAACCATGTGTGCGGCCCTGCGGTCTGCGCAGGAATCCCTCATCGATGGATTCTAAGAAGATTAGTATCCAAGCTAATTAGTAGTTACTAAGGTAGTGAAAGGGCGCGTGTGGCACAATGGTTGAAGTCGCCATTGCTACACACGATTGGAATCGATCCCGGCGCCCATGGCCCACCAAGCCTTCCATCTCTCCATGGTCGGGAAATTGGTACCAGACTTCTCTGGGAGGATAGCAGCACTAGCTCGATACATCGGTAGTCCACCCGAGTCATTGTAAAGGCCAGATATGGATTCAGTCACCTCCAACGATACTTAATATCGAATACATGGGCCATCCCTTAGTGATTGATCAACGCCGAGAGCTTTATTTTTTCATTTTAAGGTGGTGAGTAACATAAGTAAAGGGGGCAGTATTCTCTTATACTGAAACGCAGGTTGGTTCAGAGGTGGAATACGAAGAGTGGTTCGAAGGCATTTCCTAAAAGTTCGAAGTCGATTTTGAAACAAACATGGCAAACTCCCATGGTACTTCGAGAAAGAGCATCCAGTACGACAGTTAGGAGGATACGAAGACTACAAATTGTTCTGAATTGCAGAAATCTGTAAGGGCAATTACGGCGACCCATAATTTACAACATATCCTATGCTGGAAGTTTCCGTTGAGAAACTGTTGAATAAAGGAGAAGACGTTGAGAACGTGTCATTGTAGTCGCTAAGATGAGAAAACATTGCCCATTAACACATATTACTGCAGATAATGTTTTTTCGACAAGATAGTGACTGACGGTTTCAGGATCACTAGAATATTTGAGCAGTTGAGAGCTTTAAGAACGTGTGGAAGGTCTTCTCTATAATATTATGTGGATACATATTCTTGCACTACGTTCTTTTATTTTTGAATCTTTCTAGAATTAAAATTCCCAAAACAGTTGCAGGAGCCGTTTATACTAATGGTGCCTTCGAGAACGTCATTCTGAGTTGCTGCACAGAATCGTGCTTGCTTAGTTGCTTTTCTGTTTGACATTCGAACCCTGACATGAGGAAGAGAAAAGTTACATTTTATGGACTCCGGAATAATGGAGTTCCATCGCTGTAGAAGAAAATGGAAGAATGTGTCTAATCAGCTAGTATATGTGGATTTTACTGGTTTCTCTTTCAGTGATCTCTGAAGCGTTTTGATTTGACCACTATTTTCGCATAATATACATAAAACATAACGTATACCTAGACTGAGTTTGTTCATAAATATCAATTCCTTTCACGACTAGCATTGGATGTCTACGATCAAAACGTAGACAAACTTTCTTCCAAATAAAAGCCTGAAAAAGGCTGGAACTTTGACGAAGACGAAGCTGAAGGACTAAATGGCGCATGTATGGAAGTAGAAGAGTTCGGAGGAAGTTACATCCACAGATCATAATTGGCGACTCGAACACCACGATTAGGATCAGCACAATGGGTAAAGAACTTCACATTGGGAAAAAAAGAACTTTACTGGAATAAACACGAGTAGACAGCTACCTTTGTCGTAACGCTCTTGTTTACTGAAAATTCAAGAAATCTTGCAACGGTAGGCGATGACGTCCCCATCTCTTACCGCAAGCTCCGGCAGACATCAAAGGCCACAGATCAGTGGTCCCACATACGTCAATATGTCGGAAATCAGGAGGCCGGACACGTGAGTTCTTCTCGAGTGTTTTACGAGAAAACCATGACGAGTTGGTCGGATATCTTTGTGAAGGTGCCAGAAAGAAAGCAATATGCTTCATGGAAGCAGACACGATATTACAGATGAACATGGATGTAGATGGTAGGTAAAGGACGGTTTGGGATATGGATAGCAGCTAAGCAGATTGTGATGCCCAAACTTCTTCTGTGCGTGTTCCTTATGTCTTGCGTAAAAGCTGTGTATCTACGAGAAGAGGTGTCCTGCATAGAATAACCTCGTCTTTAATCGTAAATTTCTGGCAGTGATAGGTCACTTGTTTCTGCAGAACGTAACTGTGAAAGGTGAAGTCAGTCATACCGAATAGGGTATTGGCGTACCGTCCTAACTACTACTTGAAATTTCTATATTGTGCTCAAACTGTAGTTTCCAGTTATGTGGTTACAACAATTTGTTTACAAATACAATGGCGCTGAGATATTTGCAAAACTTCCGCAGAGCAGATGTCTGCGGTTGGGCTCGAACACGCTATTACCTTTTCCGCGGGCTAACACGTTCACCACCACATACGTGTCCTTCGTTTCGCCATTCTCTCAGCCGTTTTCTGAGTCCGTTTTGCACATGCGGTCCGGAGTTTTGCAAATATCACAGCACCGTTATGGCTGATTTCGCATAGTACCCGGCCGTGAAGTTTCTATTAGGCAGTAAATAAAAAAGTTAACAATGTATTTACAAATGTTTAGGTGACAGATGAGCGTTGTCCAAAGTGTTCACATGAACGAGCCTATTTCATGCAAATACAGACTCGATCAGCCGACGAACCGATGACAATATTCTACCGATGTGCGAATGTTGACTGTACTCATCGGTGGAAAGATTAACATCCAGTTTCCTTCAGAAAAAAATTAAAAATAAACTTTTACTCCTATTATTCTAACTGGTATTTTAATATGGATCGTGTCCATTGTATGCTTACCCGTGTATATGACAATTGATAACAAATAACCAATTCGACAGCAACTAGATTCTGATGACCTAATGTTTCATTTATAGTATTCTATCTACTTCTTCAAGCTTTTCTGGTACTCTTCTTTAAAAATCTTTTTAAATCTATCTATTTGTGAAGGCACTTCCATCTTCTCAACTCTTTCCTCCAGTGTTTTTCTTCCTCTGACGATTGTTTTAGCGATAGAACGGATAGGAGCAGATTCGGATAACTGAAACAGTAGAAGTAGAAGTAGGAAAGAATTAGCCAGAAGGATTTCCAATAGGTTCGAAAGAGCCAGCACAAGCGCTCATGGCGTCCTTCAACCACTACGTTTTTTTTCTCTCCGTAGAGTGCAATTTCTACATTCGGATTTCGCAAATGCTTGAACAATGCCGCATTTATGCAGCGTTGCACAGAACAGTACTCGGTACATACGTGGTAGAACGCCAGCGCTTAACAAGATAGAAAACATGTTGAAGTACACAAGACTTTATGTTGGATACTTGAACACTTGGATGTTCCGTATTCACTGGTTGTGGGGCACCCAGCATAATTTCCATTTTTTCAGTTTTACTGGTTTAGCTATTGTGGTTCCCTGGAGTCCTGAGGTCAACCTAGTCAAAGTCTGCCCTTGGTCGTCACCACCACAGGCAGTCGTTGCCATTGTGGATCAGGAGGAGATTTGCCACCTGACTAACTTGATACCAGGACGGTGGTGGATCCTGGTAATGGTTTATTCATAGTTGGGCGATGGAGAGGTGGGACTCCTCAGTTTGAGGGACTCTGCTGGGGGAATGAATCCTCCCGCAGTTCATCACAACCCAACACTCGGGAACACCTCGCAGCCACGATGAAACAGTAAACCGTTGGAAGGGACTTTATGTTGAAAACCATATATGAAGGTTTCTAGCTTCCTTTAAGTGGAAATAAATTGCGTGCATATCTCACAACGCACCAGTTATTTGATAACACCGGGAAAATCAGGTCCTACCTGCTGGATTACTCTTTCATCGTTAAGCAGTGCTCTTATGAATCGAAAGACCATCTTCCCTAAAAAGAATTTCAAAAAGGACTTCATCGTATGGAGTGTTATTATCAAGCAATATTCTGTAACATGATGGTTTCAGAGAGAAATAGATCCAAAGCCAAGAAAGTTTCGCGCCTTCTGTCTTCTCGCAAAGACTTATCACTATGAATTTGATCAAGAAAATCATGCAACATAACAAAGTAAGTCGCCAAGCAATTTGATAAACTGACAAGGTGATCATATCAGTTTGTAGGGAAGTCGATCGTCCTCGCCACCGATATCCGGGGACCAGAAAGGCTTATACGCCGTAGCTTCAGATCTTGTTGTAAGCAATAAAAAGCCAGAGGCAGACAAGCAAACGAGTTATGGAACGAAATACTTTGTAGACTTGCCAAATGATATTCAATTGGCGATTTTGCGACAATTATCGTATGACGATATAGCAAAAATAAGAAGGGTTAGTACTCATTGCTGTTCTGTTCTCCATTATATGAACGACTACGGATTGATTTCTTTTGCAGACGTGCAAATTACTGAATACACTATGTTCGTATCTCTTGAACCGAGGTTTCCAACAATTGGGTGTTGATATAGATAAGGAGAAATTACGTATCAAACGAGAATTGCCGAGACGAGAGTCGATGAGAAGGTGTGAACTATGAGATCAACGGGTTTCGTTAGGTTAACCTTTTATTTGCTACCTATTATAATTTTTCATGGCATGGGATGACGGGAAATACAACCGCAACGATGTCTTGTACTGCGCGAGCCCCGGAAAGGGTAACCGTGGTTAGATTCTGACCCGGAGTCCTAGTTTTGCGAAAGTCTCAGCACTGTTGTGGTTGTATTTCACATCGTACTCTGCCGTGAAAAACTGGTAGGCAGCATATAAAATGTTAGCAGTGTGATTTCGACTACAGCCTCAGCTTAACTGTGTTCAATGCCGATTTGTGATCCCACGATCAATCGCGCTGACGGGTGATTGTTGGTGCCAGAATTTGGTAGAAAACCAGCTGAGAGAAACGCAAAGCAAGGGCCTCCATGGCGCAGTGTGTAATACGCGAACCCCCGGAAAGGGTAATCGTGGTTGCGAATATCTCTGTATCTTTATGGTTTGTTTTCGTTATAATGTGGAATTCTTAGGTCTCATCGACTCTCTCGCCTACATGATGCGTATGCTGGTTTAGACACCCGGTTCTCAATTATGATGATGACATATAGGAAATTCATTGATATTAAAGCGACATGCTTCATACCGGGAAAGGCTAGTTTCACAACTTACTTCCACAAATATTGAAATCTTTCCATACACATGATTTCGCTTGCTGTTGCACCTATTTACATTCATTTGCAGGTTCTGGATGAATTTTTCCGTATCCTTGAAATTTTGAAGAAGTCACACGATAGAGGTGGCACACTTACTATAGATATTCACGAACTTTTGAAGGACTTGAGAGACTTATCAAGGTGTTTGCTTCCTACAACTTCATTAATAGAAAGAATAGATTGTTAGCATCATTGAAGTTATATTTCGCAATATACCCTGCCACCAAAAAGAGTAGGCAGTAAATAAAACGGTTAAGAATAGATGGTTACCTCGTCCGTTATTGCACTCAGCAGATCTAACGATCCGTGCAACTCCACTAAATTGTGTGCTAAATTGGCGTTCCCTCAGATTGATACAACAAACGTTATATCTCACAAACAGTCGATTTTTCGGATTTGGAACTAATCAAGTAAATGTTGAATGTAACCTGTTTCATTGATAAGCTAAAGTTGTTACCAAATATTTATTCGGCTAACATCTTGACGTCCTTGTCATCGTTACAGCCGATGATCCGAGTCGATGGTCCACAGTCGCTAGTTTTCTCGATGTACCTTCGTCGTTCGTCGTCTTATCGAGTCAAATCTTCTTTAGCAAATCACAGCTAGAATGAGGCAAGCTCACCCGGCAGCGCTGTCCTGTACAGGACCATTGTTGTTGATAATCATCGATCATTCATATCGAAGCCAAGTGAAAGATGCTTTAAATTGTATTACTTATCTATGTACAAGCTTATCTAATACCGACTACTGTAAAATGGACTGTCCGTTTAAAAAAAAACATTTGCGGACAATCATTATCAACAACAATCGTCCTGTATAAAAGAGCGCTACCAGGTGAAGTTGTCATTCAAACCGTACTCTATTGAAGAAAATTCGACTCGATACGATGACGAACGACTAGGATACATCGAGAAAACGAAGTACCATGGAGCACCGACTCGGAACATCAGCTTTGAGAAGGACGAAGATGTCGAAACGTTAGCCGAATCAATATTTCGTAAGAACCTCGTATTAGCTTATCGATGGAATAAGGTTCATTGATCTTTCATACAAACGTTAAGTGAAAGTCGGTTTACAACAGTGTTAACTATAACTTCGAAATTAACAGCATGGCCATGGAGCATTTTGAAGAACACGTACAACCATCGCTTCGTTCTACAACACCGAGCCCCTTGTCTTCCACGTATTTCATGCCCATACATCCATCATTACGTCCATCTTCTGCCGGGACGTCCTCACCGCCCAAGTTAGTCTTCCACCGTTACAAATCTCTGTAAGTCCACTGAACGTGAATATCCGTTAATCCATTCCTTTAAATACTTTAATTTTCTAGTGAAATGTTTGCGGAAAGCTGTGAGTGGCGAAAAAATATCACTGACAAATTGGCTAAGCAGGATAAAATTATAGAAAAACAGAATTCCGAAATCATATCGCTCAAATCCTGCATTCGGCAACTAATTGTGGTCTGCCAACAGGTAAATGTATCGTTCCAAATGGTTTTGTTTATATAACACTTGAATCTACTCCATAAACCATCCGTCACAGCTATCAACATCTGTGCCTATGGTGAAAAAAGGGATTAATAATCTCTTAGAAGTTATTCTTGATAGCCTTCTACTTGATGGTTCTACGGTAGGTTAATTCATAGTACACATTAACAAACACTACCTCGAGAATACTAGCTGAGATTAAAATCACCTAGGCATCTTGTGAGCCGTCGACGTCAGGCAATGGAATGGAAAGGTTTTTTGCGAAAGGCCGGAAAAGAAAATATAGTAGTGAAGACTCACATATGTTCGACGTCAAGAAAAAGCCACACCACGACGACAACGGAGGTGATGAACACACGAGTGAGAGGCTGATATAGAGTTTCATCTCTGTTATTGTTTTATAACGATTAGCAGAACGGTGAGATGTGATAACATGTGGTCAAACCTTCATGTTGTTCAATAACAATATGGATGTCGATAAATATTTCTCTTGGCACCTAACGGTCCACTATGTCAAGACATTTCGCCAGCGAAATAGCACATACGGTTGCAAAATAGAATGATAAAAGAGAGAATCACAGTGAATTACCCTTTCCTAGTAAGTATCTATGAAGCGTTGCGACAACAACAGCAATAATATTCACAATATAGAAGTGGTTATGAAGCAGGAGTATCCAAATTCTTCAATATATAGTAATCTACGAGGACGTTAACGTTAAGACGGAAATTATCCAAATGACTAGAAATATGCTCGATACAAAGATCATCGAGGCCTTCTTTTCCTAGAGCAACAGCCTTTAGAATAGTCCTTCGGTAAGGGGCAGCGTGAATCACAAGCTAAAACAGACCACCATCAGTAGGGTGTTTCCCAATCACCAGGAACGTTTCTGAGTAATGAATAAGCTTTTAAATTAGGAATGAGATAGAAGAAACATAACTTGAATAACTGCTTCGACATGAATCCATGATGTCGCTTAAGGGACCTTTCGTATGCCGTATTAATAACGCCAACAAGGTTATCCGTTTTCCTCTTGTCAGTACTTGAATTATACTCCTGTACCATAAGAGTGAGCATTTCTAACATGAACTCAAGACCTCTGAAATTATTCACTTCCGGAAGAAACGGTGAAAACTGCAACAAATAGACTTCAAAGGTTAGAAATCGGCAAGGATGAAAATAGCATAGCTGGCCTTTTCAACCATAGCAGACCTTCTGTTGCATAACCCAATCTGCCACCATTATCCTTAAGATCGATATCAATCAGATCTTGTAGGAAATGCTGCCCTAAAAAGCTTAAAACGGTGTGTGTTATAAGTACATATTAAAACATTAGAAGAAACAGTTTTCAACTTATTCTATCCTTTTCGTAGCGGGTTCGCACCTTCACGACATTGCTGTTAATATCAGCCTTGACAGGTAAAAATGCTGTTCCTAAGAAGCCTAAACATTCACTGTATAGCAGGAACCTAGTAAAAACCGTATGTGTCAAAGGAGTTGTTTTCTATTTAGATACTTGTGTCCTCATATACGTCTTCACTGGTTCTGTGGGCCCCAGCATAATCTCCACTCCCCGGAGACTTCCTGGATTAGCTGTTGTGGCTCCCTGGAGTCCCAAGGTCAGCCTGGCCAAAGTCTACACCGGGTCGTCACCACTACAGGTAGTCACCCAACTTGTGGAACAGAGAGATTTGCCACCATGCGACTAGTTTGATACCAGGACGGTGGTGGATCCTCGTATTGGTTTACTCTTAGCTAAACCTCCTGATGGAAACGCCGGACTCCTTCTCAGCTTGGAAGACCCTTTTGGGGGATGAATACTCTGCTGTACACCGCAGTTCGACACTCAGGAACACCTCCCAGCCACGATATGAGGCTGTAAACTGTTGGTAGGTGCTTTCTACCACTCGAAGTTATTACTAAGGCGAAGATAAATCAATAATCAAACGGAAAAAAAGACATTTATAATCCTCACCCACAAAGTCGGCAATGCCCTGACAAGCGCTGAGAAATGGTTCGGTGGGAATCTTGCCATCTTCAAGATGGGGGAAGAGATGCTCTGGTTTAGCAAAATAGGTCTCTTCATTTGACGGGCTACTGACACTCATTGAGCACTGAAATATCTTGCAAATAACTTTGAAAACACGAAAAATAGAAATAGGACTAAATGACTATCACTGAAATAACGAAGGTTTGGATGCAGTACACAGTTTCTATTGCTGTCCGTAAGACATTTTAACGCTAAAAAACTGTTGAAGAACTCCCATTAGAAATGCTTCGCGAGTTTTAGGGGTCCCAAACCATGTGATACTGAAAACTTCTTCGCGGAACGCTATAGGACGTTGTGCTAGGAACAATACAAACAATCCCCCGCGACATTCTCAGAAAGAGAATCCAAAAATCGTTATCTTGCCTCCGCTACAGTACCCTCAATCTGTACGAGACCTGCTTTTGCACTAGGTCGCGCCCCGGGCGGCACAACTTCTCCGCGTGGGCCGTTGGTGCGGCCGTGTGACCACGTTGTGACCCTGTTTCAATCTTGGAGTTCCGTTTGTCGTTGGTTTTACTTTACCTAGGTTGTTGTACATTTCCTTTCGAACATCGTACTTGTGTGTTTCTGGAGAGTCCGATTCGATATCCACTAAATGTTGCTTTCAGATTAAGAATGTACTGCCAACGCCTCGCTCTTCCTCTGACACGCGTTATGACCGTAAGTTTGTCTCGATACTGAGTTTCTGGCTTAGTTGGTGGGTAAAGAGATGCATGTGGTCGGGGGTGCCCTGCAGTGCACATGAGATCAATCCATGCGCCCAAGGTTCACCAAACCGTCCAGCACTCTGGGGTCGGCAAATTGGTGCCAGACTTGTCTGGGAGGTAAGCAGCACTGGTTCGATACATCGGTAGGTCACCGTGAGTCATTGTAAAGGCCAAATATACATCCAGTCGCTCTGAGCGATGCTTAATAAAGTTGAATGCATAGCGCACCACTCAGGGATTGATCAACGCCGAGAGCTATTTTTTTATTTACAATATGGGTATTGGAGTGTGTTATCCTTGGGGTGGTCGTTCTACTACTGTGTTCGTTTTCCTAAATATGTGTGTGTGACGTTTCCTTATCTTCCACTAACTGATGAAACGTCCGTTTCCTTACATTACTATGTTGGAGAATTTAACGTAGCGGTTTTAATGTGCTCTTTGTTACTGAACTTTTTTCAGGTGAGTCGAGCTCCACTAGCTTTCCGTATGGAGTCTATGCTGGCCAACCGATCCCTTCATACTACTATCGTTCACAAGGATATTGACAGTGCTGCGAAGTACATTGGAGCTGGAGCCGCTACTGTCGGTGTCGCTGGATCAGGAGCTGGTATTGGCAATGTGTTCGGAGCTCTCGTTATTGGGTACGCTCGAAACCCGTCGTTGAAGCAGCAGCTGTTCTCGTATGCAATTCTCGGTTTCGCCCTTTCTGAGGCTATGGGACTTTTCTGTCTCACTATGGGTTTCATGATTTTGTTTGCTCTTTAAGGTTACTAGTTATGATTCGTCTTGGCCACCTATGTGTTTATTGTTAATATGGATTTCGGAGACGCATAGTTTTTAGAATAATAGGTTCTCATGAAGAGTCGGTGAGCATGTTCGCGTATAAACAACATAAGCCTAAAAATCAATATATGAATCAATTGCGGAAGCGGTGTATGAACTCGCAGAGTTTGCTTATCCCTAGAAGGACTACGCCCGTGGACAATAGGAAGTACCCACTTGTTTCACAAATACGTTTTGGAATCTGTGGAAAATGTTTTGAAAGAGTTACGAACATAGGAGACATCGATTTATACAATGTCATGAGTCACTAGTGTCAGAGAAACGGCAGTGAAAAAGATCAGTGAAGTGGGCATGTGGATAGAGTTTATGAGTTTAGGAGGAAATCGTTTAAACATAATTTCCAAAGGTTGCTGTTCGACAAGTGATTGTGGTTTCTCGATCACTAGATTTTTAAGGACTTGAAGACTTCATACATTTTTGGAAGAAAATGTCATGTCACTTTAATATCTTACGTAGTTTTTACAAGATATTCTTTCATCTTCAAATATCATTAGGACTCAAATTTTCAAGAAATTGGGAATGAAGCGCAGAGCGCAACGAAGGGGGTTCGCTCCACAACTAGGGATACATGGTGTAGCACCATCATTTCGTGCTAGACGGAACCGGCGTCTTAAGTTGCTTTGCTTTTCAAAATATGAGCTCTAATTTTAGAAAAGGGAACGCGATATGTTCTGTGGGTTCCCTTAAATCACAAATTCGTCTTGTTAAGGTACGAGAATTTGTATGTTGACGTAGAATTGTAGAATTAATTGCTTCCTACTTCAGCTAACTATGTTCGATATGAGCGGAAGTTTCGGCCTAGTTCTAGAGAATGTTATTATTTTCGTAACAAAGACAATGGTTGGTGGATGTCAGATACTAACAGTTTAAATCTGTGCTATGTTGTTTCTTCGCACATTTATGCAACATGCGCGAGGAATTACGTGAAAGAGAACGGTGTGAGCCACATTTGAGCCCTAAAGAAACTAGCCAGACTCATGTCTCGTTTTTAGGGGTTCCGCTTAATGTCGTTTAGTCGTCGTCGTGGTTCTGCGCTGAGATGCTTATCCTTCGGTCATAGGGTGCTGCAGAGCCAGTTGGAAAGCGCTCCTATTCTGATCGCTGTAATGCAACAGGTTCACACGAGGATCAGTACAGTGCAGTGCGAACAGACCACCAATTCTCAAAATATGTTCAAAATTTGGTTGTGAAAGTTGGAAGATCACGGGGCAACATGACGGGCCAGAGTCATTAATGTTTATGCTGTTCATGGAGTACGAGTCAGGAATGTCTTATCAAAACATTTGAACTTCTTGGACACATTTCCTTCCCCATTGTTCATGCTAGTAGAGAAGTGTGATCAACTTTTGCTGTAGAACTTTGAGCATGGGAATCGTTAAGAAGTTCAACTAATGCAGTTCAATCTCATACGTCATTGACCACAAGATTTATTCCAAAACAATAGAAATACCAACTTTGCTACCTACTAGACAACGACTACCTGAGCAGCCAGGTACATCTAGTGCAAGCTTTGTTGCGAAAGATGACCATCAGCTTGTCACTACAAACAAACTTTCCTTTATTTCTGCATCCTTTCAACGCTTGCAAACACATTTATTTGACTTATGGTAAGGTCGGTTCTTAAATACAACAATATACATCTGTACAATCAATAACAATCACAATTAGATCAACTGATTTGCTGAATAGAACTCCGTTTATTAATCACATCGAGTGGGAACGAATGGCGAACGGGATCCTCTGCCCCGCGACGTCGCAGCTCAAATTCGCGTATGATGAATCGTACGGAGTCGCTGGCAGATGAGACTCGCCGGGGAGTTCGAAGGCACGACGTAGAGTGAGCTCGTGAGCTCCCATTCGAAGTAGCTCGGCCTTGTCCATTGAACTGAGGTGCGTGGCGATGTCGTGACGCCTCTAGGACGCCGGCGAACGTATGGAGTTGCTCCATGAAACCCTACAATGAAACTAATATTCGTACTACAGTAAATGAAGATACAGCAGAGCATGTGCGAGCGAATTAATCACCGAATTTATAACCACACCATTCCAAGATATAGTTCCACCCATATGAAACCTTCTGATGTATATACTGTCCTTTCTTTAAGGAATTTTTCGCTGTAGATTTGTTACGGGAGATTTATCCACAAATATACCTACTCGTTCCAAAGCTACGAAAGTTCAGTGCGGTATGAACGAATATTTCTGACATCCCTACGTCGCAGTGTAGAAATGGAGTTTAGTAAGGACTTCTATTTTAGCAATAAGCAAAAATAGAACCTCAATCACCTTATTGGGAGTGATGCAATTCCTCCTTTTCTTCACATACGCCAACGCATGTTCCAGACTCCATCCATATTCTTTCATAGCGTACGCAATTACTGTCGAAGAGCTACGGCTAATACCCTTTTTGCAGTGTACCAAACATACTTTGCCCAGTTCTCTTAAAGTATCGTTTTTTGACACGACAATTAAGTGATGAGGAATCTTTCAACTTCCACTGGAAAGAACACTTACTTCGCCTCCTTAATAAAGCTATAAGTGAGGTTCCAATTATTCAGCAAGTTAGTGCTCGCCTCATCAGAAACCGAGATCTTCACATACTTAAAATGCATTGGGAAGAAGTTGTCCACCTCTCGAGTCATATTGAGGATATAGCTCACACTGGAATATAGAAACTTTCATCAGAAAGCAGAAGCAAAGTGAATAATGTATACTAAGAGGACAATTAGCAGGAATATAAAGAAAAATACTAACTTATTCTGATTAAGCTCTTCCCAATTTGAAGCATTCCACTCAGTTCCGAGTAAAAGATAGGGGAAAATACGACTTGGTTTATCCATTTGACCCAATATCACGAGCATTTCTCGATCAATGAAGTCCTTCAGATGAAAAAAAACAGATGGAGATTACATGGCTAGTGTGTCAGTACGCAAACCTTACCTTGTGCCCATCCACACATCCAACACGTTGTGCCAAAGTTTCTCTGATATCACGACTTGTAACGCTGTCCAAATCTACACTTTGCATGATTTGTCTCAACTCCCTTCTCAACAATGCTTCCTTTAAGAAGATGTTTGAAATTAAAACAGTCAACTGACGCATTTCTGGAGGACTATCATCTCCTGTTCAAACATAATTCCACTTTCAGTAATGGTGCTTACCTTTGCTCTCTCTTCTTCAGAAAGATAATCTCGAACCGCATCAGCTTTAAACTCATCTTCGCAATCCGCATCCATTGGCGACTGTTGCCTGCAAGATTATGAATCAACGGGTCTTTGGTAATTTAAAAACAACATTTGTCATTAACAGACAAAAAAAGTGATCAAGAAGGGTTTACCATTGGGCGCATAAGAAATCTGGTGACGATATGTGGTCCATGTAATATTCGGTGGTAGTTGCAGGCTCTCTAAGTCTTCTCGTTTCACGACGTGTACCGTCAAGTTCTTTATGGAGAGATTGGAAGACGAACCTAAAATATAAATGCCAAAAAATTTTGTAAACTGTCGAAAATGTGTCTTTCGATTCGATATTTTCTCCTGAAAACAACTAAAGTACTGAAAAATGAGTGGGTTTCTCCACCAAACATTTTACTGCCTCGTCGCAGATTTTGTGGTAAAGCGGGATAACCCCTGTTCGTCAAGATGCGATGTAAAGCGGAGTTACCCTAGAGTGGGACATCGCTGAGTGAGAAGTTCGACACTTCCATACAGAAGCCTGGGTAAAAGTAAAGCAATGCCAGCAATTATCGCTCGCCTAGTATGAACTAGGTCGCAAATCTACCTAAAGTCCACAAGGACCAACGATTGTTGTGTTGACGATTTGGGAAAACTAATAAACAACACATAAGGTCCTCTTTTGTAGCGCTCCAAACTCTTTTCCTTTTCTACACAGACTATTCGGAGCAAGATCACCTTCTTCTTACGTCTAGTTTCATAGGTAATCGTACTCACAGGAATGAAACAATCTTGGTTCGTTCTTCTTGTGTCAACTAGCGGATGTCTAAACAATTCCAGCTCAGAAAAATCCCATTCTTCCACAACGTTCCATCTTCCTCCTGTGCTTGAGGCCAGTGGACTTCCTCATTACGCTCATTACTGACCTTCCGAATCTCTATCTAACTGATGTTGAACTCTTCACATTAAAGGATCCCATTAGATCGTTTGAGGATCGTTGTATGAATTACCACAATTCCTCACTTTGTATCTTCTCACAAGACTGCGTTAATGAATTCACTTTCTCAATTTTCAGTGGTAACCATGAGTTATGTAATATAATGGATGAAATACATAAGTAGTTCAGTGTTGATCGAAAGCGCACAAATCATGCAAACATTTGTGAAAGAGGGACCCGAATGACTCACCTTAACTTGGAAAAAAAACATTCAAAGAGAGAAGGACAAAACGAAACAACTGGAACTATAAAGAAATGAAAACTTACTTGGATACTTTGATGGTCCGTGCTCACTCGTTGTGCAGGCCCCAAAATAATCTCTAATTTTCTGGAGTTTTGCTGGTTTAGTAATGTTATTCCCTGCAGTCCCGAGATCAACCTAGCGAAATTCTGTCCGAGGTCTTACCACCACAGGCAGTCGCCGCCTTTGTGGAACAGAGAGATTTGTCACCACGCGACTAGTTTGGTACCAGGACGGTGGTGCATCCTTGTACTGGTTTCCTCCTAGCTGGGCTTCCCGATGGAAACGCCAAACTCCTTCTCAGCTTGTGAGATTGTTGGGGGATGAATTCCCAGCTGTACATCGCTGCCCGACACCCAAGAACACTTCCCAGCCACGATGAGGCGGTACACCGCTGAGAGGAGAAATGAAAAAAGTGCTTTCAAATCCAATTCTTCAAAAAAAGCGGGCAGTCATTGGGATACTCCGGCTATGCTGTTTACGTTACAAAGTGAAAAAATCCAACTAAACAGTTGTAAATGAGAGGTTCCTAAGCTGCACGCTTACCACATGGCCTGCACAGATACTGGCCGAAAGAGAAGAGCATTGTCTACTTTGCTGCAAGAGCCAGACCCATAGACAGCAACACCTCCATCTCCTGCAAGTTCAACGCGACTACACCACAACAGCGGCAGGACCACACCTATTCTGAAATAACACCATTGGCGGAAGAATACACAGAACCAATCACAATAACATACGTCATATGTTCTTTGTAGTAATCCATCCCAATCAACAAAGTTAGTTTTTCATCGTCATCAGTTGAAACGACAGCAAGATATCGAGCATGGTCAGCCACCTTAACGACACAGAATGTGTTCTACAACTATACAAGAAGGTTACCACAGAGAACAACCATTCCTTTCTTCAAAACTTTAAGTTTAAAACTGAAAAATAGATGAGATTACGAATAATACTTGTGTTTGAAGCCTGACTGCCATGCTCATTTTGTCCTGGGGACGTAAACTTCTCAGCATCAACTGCAGGTGGCTTTCTATCTCAGCACCATTTGCAGAACCATGCGAACAAGTAGGAGAATTATCTCTAAATCAAACAATGTTGACTACTCAGTTCCAGAGAAGAAGAAAGCAGACTTTCAGGGAACAAAGGACTTTCAAAGACCGCAATGAACGACGCTGAAAGGTAATATAAGTCAAAATATATGTAAAATCCAGAATAACTATTAAAAACGGTGCTTGCCCGTGTGGTAGAATGACAGCAGCTCCTCTGACGGCAAAATAACACTCAGAAATGCTCCGATTTCGGGAAGAACATCTTGAATCCTCAAATTCCTTAAACAGACAGCAAATACATTTGGTATTCCTGGCCGAACGAAAAAACTAAGGCATAAAAGCCACATCACATTAGTTTTCGAAAAACAGAAAAAAGAAGACAGAGTTTGGATCATGGATCTGCAATACACATAGGATCGATCCCCGCGCCCTTGGCTCACCAAGCCTTCCATCCCTCCGGGGTCGGCAAACTGGTACCAGACTTGTCTGGAAGAATAGCAGCGCTGGCTCGATACATCAGGCACCACCGCAAGTCATTGTAAAGGCCAGATATGCATTCAGACACCTCCAAACGATACTTAATGAAGTCGAATGCATGGTGTATCCCTTATGGGTTGATTAACGCAGAGAGCTTTATCCTTTTTATGGATAACTAACAAATGCAAAATATTCCCAAATTAGAACTGAAGGCTAAAAGGAAAAAGGATCAAACCAAGCGAAAAAAAAGAATGCAAGGTTCTAAACTGACCACAGCCTCACATTCATCGACGATCGATGGCGATGGTGAGCGTTGTACTTGAACGAGCGACATGCCAAAGGTCAGATGAAGTGGTTTTGAAGAAAGAGTGAAGAGTACAGCATTCAGAATACACGACGTCGAGCAATCGGGTTATGGCTGGCTGGAGGTCGGTGAGTCACAGCACGATCGTCATCGGCCGAACGACGTCCCAAGTCCTGGAAGCCACAGCACGAAGCATTACTGAAGCGAGGGGCGGAGAGGAAGGAGTTCGGACATGAAACGGAGCAGAAACAAGGAGTAGATTAGGGGTAGGAAACGGGTGAAGAACTTAGGGAATCATTTCATACAACACTCACAAACAATTCAACGAAAACAATACGTATTGATTTGGATCCAAATATCCACATATGCACATACTAGCTAGAAAAACACTTGAAACAATCGGTGAACTTATATCAAACCAGTTGGAACGAGTAACAGGTGAAGTGAAAAAGCTCTTCAAGAAGCATCTGTTCTTCATCCATTAATGGTGTTAAAAAACGAACGTTTTAAAGGGGAAGCTCATCCAACGGTTTGTGGACTTGCTGGGAGGCATCTATTAGGAGTTATTCAAATTCACTGGACCTTGCCAAAGCATGACAAAACCTGCCAAGCTGGGGCGGAGGCTCCACTCATCTCCTTCAGTGAAAAAGCTGCATTTCCGGTTCATTCGAGTGTCCTTATTCCCTAAGCTGTTTTAAACCATAAAAACTGTCAACGTCACGGACGCTCATCAATAAGGCTAAAAATCAAAGCGAATAAGGACAAAACAACAACGCACGAGCAGATTCTTAAACTAGAACAATCCGGACGTGGATTTCTTTGGCAGTTGTGGCTTCCGGTGGAGTGGATCGAGCTGGCAGGTTAGCCGAATGTGGGAATGCAGCATCGCAAGCCGAGCCGGCGACGATCAATTCAGCGGCGGGTCGCCGTCGCTCCCTCCCACGGCCGTCCGTCGACCAACCGCCAGCCGCTTCCCCGTGCTATGCTGAGCTCCCATCGGGAAACCCTCTCTCCAGAGTTCATTTCACCAGACCGGATCTGGTTTCTTCCCTTTTCATTTCTTCCTGCTTTTGTTTTTTTCTCACACTTTTTATCGGGAACGCTTATTGATTAGTTGTTTTCGTTTTCGAGCAGATTGAAATCAAGGAGTTCTACCGTTAGTCTTTCTGTTTTCTTCCACATTCGCTTTTTCCACTTATCGTTCAGATGTGTTCCATTCAAAGGCCAGCGAGATGGTTAGGGTTTAGCACGCCTGCCACCCAAATCCGATGCCGAAGAAAACCTGCTTTGTTCATCAGCCTTCCAGGGTTTCCAGCTTGCTAGAAAGTTTTGTCTTAGGCGACTTGAAAACCCTCTCTTACATTCGTTCCTCAGTTGTTTTGCAATACTTTCAATGTCTACTCTGCTGAGAGAAATCGTTTACCTTGAATATGAACATGATTTCTAGCAAAATTGCATGAATATGAAATTGTTATCCTCTCTCTCTGATCCAAGTACTAACAAGGTCCAAGCTTGCTTAACTTGTCACATTGGACAGCATGGCGTGTTTTCAAAGTGGTATGGCCCATCCCATTCATTATGCGGATGGCCCAACCTAACCATGCGTGCTTCAACACCGTCACAGACTCACCAAAGCCTGAAGTCCACTCTCTCTAGTTGAACTTGGAACGCCCTAGCATGGTTACCTCGAGATTTCAAGAAGAATCGTCTTGATCAGCACTTAACGACATTGATGACGAAGACGAAAAAATCCTCAGCCTGAAGTCGGGGTCACGGGCGAAATAGATTGAAGAGCTTTATGGGTGGTGGATGCCAGGAAACGAATCGAATACAAGAAGTGTTGGGATCTGCACTGTGTGATACATTTGAAGTCGGGTTATGTAATATATAAACAATAAAGTGAACCTTTATACACTACTGGGGGCTCGTGTGGCGCAGTGGTTGGAGGTGCCGTGCAATACACATAAAATCGATTCCCGCTCCCCTGGCCCACCAAGCCTTCTATCCCTCCAGGTTCGGCAAATTGGTAGCAGACCTATTTGGGAGGATAGCATCACTGGCTTGATACATCGGTAGGCCACTGCGAATTATTGTAAAGGTCACATCTGCATTCAGTCACCTCTAAGCGATGCTTATTGAAGTCGATTGCATCATTGCGCTTCCCTAAGGGTTAGGTCAACGCCGAGAGCTTTATCCTTTATTTTATCCTTTGTACACTGCTGGGTGAGTTTTTCATTCGTTGTATTGTCTAATATTAGTAAAAACAGAAATATCATAACTCTGCAGAGTTGCACTTTGGCTTTCCTTCAGTGATTTCGAGTTTCTCTGTGCTGCAGTCACAAGTTCAAATAACGAAAAATCTGGAAGAAGGCGTTTTCAATCTTCACACTTTCTTGTTTTCGCAAGTCGTACACTCCATCACATTTTCCATTCAACCGGCTTTTAATGTTTGGATTAGCCTGTTTTCTTGCTATAGTCCTGGAATAGCCGCGCTATGGCGTTCGCGGGTGTTCGGAGTGGACAACGATCTCACCGTACGACACGGTGGGGGCGCTGAAGCATAGAAGTGTTCTTCTCAGTTCGCAAAAATTTCGATCTCATTGCTGGTCTCAAGTTAACCTACCACCAATTTCTGTCCTCAGCATCCGTTTTAGTGCTAAAATAATTACTAAACAGTGGAATAAATCCATTTTTCATCACCTCTCTGTTTACCTTTCACACACAAAAAAGGGAAAAACGTGTGTAGAACAACAACCAGTGTGTGAGCAGAAAGAAAACGGAAGGAAGAACACCTGACATTGACGTAGCAAGTAGCCATTTCAATTGGTTACAAAACTGTGGCTCCTCGTTATAGGTGTAGAGGAGAAACCACGCTACCAAACGGCATTCTAGCGAGAATATTGTCCGGTTTGTCCTTCCCTTCATTTCCAACGAATGAAGGACAGCTATAAAATTTGCTTAGGAAAGGCCAGCCTAGAGAATTTGGTAGCTGTGATTGGAATACCACTGAACACTCAGGCGCCAACTAGTTCGTAGCCACGTGTATGTCTGTGTGCAACACAAAACTACATAATTGGCAGTAACGGTAGAGACGGTGATTTCATGAGTTCGCGTATGATTTATCTGATCTCTTGTAAAATATGCATGGTCGAATACATTGGCGGAAAAGGTAGGGTTTTCTGCGTTCGTATAAAAGAACACCTGGTAGGTAAACTTGAAGTGGAGCCAACTATTCCATTGCGCGCGCATAGGACACAATGACATAATGCGGGAGATTTTCAAGTAGAAGTTACCATCCTCACACAGGAATCGAAAACTTCAGCGTCAAAACTCTCGAAGTGTTCTGGATTCCAAAAATGAATTACGAGGATGAATGCTTCGTTATCACGTGTGATATCACACAATAACTCAGACTGATATTTCAATGTGATATTTCACATTACCCATCCACGTGAGCTCTGTACGGTTGCTATCCACGTGAAATACTCCGTGGAAGACTCATAAAAAGCGGTGATTGTGGAAAGAAGCTATGTTATTTTCCATGATCTTGGTTTTCTTCTGGAGTTATGGAGATATTTGGCTAATTGGATTGCAGGGAATTTAACCTTTCCAGGCTTTGAAGAAGGCTAAATCCTCCAAAATATCAGCTTTTGTGAAAAGAGAGTATAATAACGAACTCGTGTGTTCTTGGCAAGAAAACAACAAATCGCTTTTAAATGTTGTGACCTGCTACTGTAGACCTTTCGAAAGGGTAGTGTTGGGAGGGCGCGTGTAGCGCAATGGTTAGAGGTGCTCTACCATACCCACATGGTTGTTGCTTTGATCGCACATCTCGCGCAGACAAAGCCTTCCACTCCTTCGGCATGAGCGAATTAGTGGCAAACTTGTCCGGGAGGATGGAAGTACTGGTCCGACACAACATAGGCCTCCGCAATTCACTGTACAGAGCAGACCGCCTCTATGATGCTTGATGGAGTCGAATGCATGGTGCATCATAAGGGATTGACCAACGCGGAACGCTTTTTACGGTTTAAGGTGGTATTGTGCGTGGCCGGTTTAACGACTATACATCATTTGTTTTCCTTCAAAATGAGTACAAAGTGTTTCGTGGACATCAGGGCTCTAGTGCAGTTGTTATAATTACGTAGTAGTTTCTTAAGGTTTTTGCAGCCTTTAACACGCTGTGATTTTACCTTTACTTGATACTTGATACTTGAATGAGCCGTCCTCACTGGTTGTGCTGGCCCCAGCGTAACCTCCATTTTTCGGAGATTTGCTGGTTGAGCCACTGTGGTTCCCTGGAATCCCATAGTCAGCCTGGCCAGAGTCTACCCCAAGTGATTTTAGCTTTACATTCAGTAAAGCTGTCAGCCTTTCCTGCTACAACGGTGTCATTTGCATGGATTACCTGTTAATGTCTAACATAAAAAAGAAAGAGGTACTAACTCCTCGTGAAAAATGGTTTCTTTTTTAGGAATTTGGAACGATAACGAAGATATACCGTTTTTGACCACATCCTTAGCAGTGAGTGTTGCACTCTACGCCGTGAAGCCATCGTAGAGCCAGTTGAATGGGTTCCTTAGGACGCAACGCAGAGTCGAACCAAGGGCCCTGTGTTTGTTGTAGGGCAGGGCACCTCTGACCACTTCGCTACACGCGTCCATTAGTTTAAAGTATCAAATGCAAATGTGAGGTGAAATTGCGGAACTCACCTAAGTATCGTGGCAGTGGTACAAGATGCCCTAAAGTTTTACATTTATCGACATGAAGAAAACCTGTGAGGTCTCTGGTTACTGAAATATAACTTGTAATGTAAGTTTTGAACATTCAGAGCACCCATAGTAAATTGCAGAGGTGTTCCATGAATTATATACTCGCTTCACAACCACAGTTTCGTTATTCTGCAACGACAATCTGGGAGGCGTAACTATTTGAGTCCAAAAGGTCTGTACCATGTTTTCAGCATTGCCTGGTAAACAACCTGGTGACACAACAAGAATTTCAAAGCTGGTAGTCGACACGTACAATCACCTTAGTTCTACTGGTAGCTTCGCAGTCATAGTATTGAGTAATAGAGGCGGTTTTAAACTGAACCTAAAGAAAAAGATATTTATGGGACGAACTGTTTCACGAAGGTCAGTCACACTGAACAAAACCATCATTCCCGTACGCTCCAGTTTTATTTATCTAGCTGTGTGATGAGTTTAGCAGTGACAAGGATCACGCAGATCGTTTTTTAGCGCTTTCATTCTACGATCCTCGCTAACCAACATTAAGCTGGCGACTTGGGAACTCTGCATGGTGACTATGCAACGCGCTAACGATAGGATGAAGTTACGACTACTCTATACTGAATAACTGGGGAACGAAATCCGGACTTCCGATCTACGCCGATGATCGAACATCAGGGAGGATCTCGCCATGAGCCGTAATGTCGAATATAAGCGGGAACGTGAGACGTCTTAACGATAACCGCTTAAGAAGAGCCGCTAACGAATCGGTTCCAGTTTGTGTTAGACACACGCTTGAATCACCTGACTACCAATGAGTGGACAGGTGATAAAGATAATTTAAAATGAGCCAATTCTGTACGGCGGAAAAAATAGCTCTAAGGAAGTTCTGGTTTTGTTGCACTTAGGAAGGAAATGATTTCTGGCAGGTTTCCTTTCTAAAACAGGACACCATTAAGCATAATTTCTATTCTGTGCTTGGAATTTTTTCTAATTTTACTGAGGTTTCGAACTGCACGAATTGAAAGAATCGAAAAAGCTTCTTATGGATAAGGTCTTGTATGATATGTGCCTTGCCTTCGCAAATGGTTTGCCATTGGTAAAACCCCTTCCCATACTTGATATTTCCATATGATCATTCACTGGAAATCCTAGGTGGTCCTACTTCAGGATTGCGGCTTTTAATGCCTTTTCGCGCATTTTATATATGTATATATTACATATATATATGTATATATATATAGAGTTTTCTTCAATGCTTAAGCCAATGCTCGACATTGTCATACAGAGTTTTATTCGGATAACTTTTCGAGGGAGCCTCCCAGGCAAGAGCAGAGGTAGCACAGTGGTTGGAGGCGTCCTGCAATACATATGGGATCGATCATCGTGCCCTATACCCCCTAAGCCCTCCGTACACCCGGGCTCGGCAAATTAGTAGCAGACTTATCTAGGAGGATAGCAGCACTGGCTCGATACATCGGTAGGGCCATCGCAAGTCACCGTATATAGGGCAGATATGCATTCAACCATCTCTGTGATAGTAGATGAATTCCAATGTATGGCGCATCTCTCAAGGATTGATCAATGCTATCCATTTTTAACGCCTCGAGAAAAAAGTGGATCACTAAAGTGAAGGGCGATACTTGATCAAGGCAACTAATCTGTCATTGCCAAGTAAAGATGATTAGTAATAGTGAAAGTACCTTTCTCTTTAACGAATTAACGCTGCTTCCTGAGTTACATTTTTCTATCTTTTTTTTAAAACAGTGAGGAAGAAATCTGTAGTCGACCAGTTGAAATAGTTAATGGAGAAGAACGACCGGAAAAAAGCTACAAATGGTATGAAGGTATGACAAAAGGTATGGTATGACGACACATAATGCTAGAAATGATAGCTGGATACAACTGGAGTTCCATGCCTTCAACTTGCACACCTAGTTCCCTAAACCTACTTTGTTCACTCTTCATTCAGAAGCGGAAATTTAGTAAGAGATCATGAAGTATTTCGCATCGTTGGGCGTTATCGTCCAACCGCTACCGTAAACTAGGGTGATTCGTAGGCATATACATGTTGAACATAGCCGAATTAAGACAGTTTCACAGAAATATATGAATGGTTACTAACAACAAATTCAGAATTGGTGAAGATATTGAGGAGAAAAAACTACCTTGATAAGGTAAAGTATGAATGAGTTCTGATACCCACAACAAATATGGTTCTGTAACGAAGAGTAAGTAAATCGTAACCAGCGGACGTCAAGGTGGATAGTCATCGAGAAAGGTTTCTGAAATTTATGAAATCAGTGCAACGGTGACCCACAAAGAATCTTCTTCTTGACTGCTTCGTGTATATTTTTGAAACTTACTACCAAATTGGGATTCTTTAGGGATGAACAATAAAGTGGATGGTACACGTTGCGGTTTTGGCATGAACGTTAAAAAGCCCTAATAGAATGAAATTTTAGTATACACCGACCGACAAATTTACCTTTGTCCTAAAACACGAGTTTTTTACTTGATTCGTTTTATAGCAAACACTACGGCCTAGACACTTAACGGCTACATGCCGTTCTCTGTCCATACGATAACGGATGGGCCATAGAACCTTAGACATCGGTTCGTTCTGTCTACAATCTAGTTAGGGTCTCAATTTACCGTGATATTGTGATGATGGGAGCTCTATGTGCATGACGATTGCGTGCAATAACATTTTGAGAAGTACATGGAGAGAAAAAGGACTGGAATGTGAAAAACACATCCGTGCTTCACTGCAATGAATTCCTATTCTGTTGGAGCCCAAGAGTGATTACAACCCAAATCAAAAGAAAAGTAGATTGAATGAACGATGTTAAAGCGGGGAGAAATCGTAGACGCACATGGAACAAAGAGAAGGATCGCTATCGAATACAAAGCATTTTCGGGATCGGCGAATGTCAGAAAACATATGATAAAAGAAAATCGAACGAGTCACTCCAAGCTATAAACACTTCAGTGCAGATGTTCTAAGACGTTGCTCCTTTAGAGATTAGAAAAAAGGCTGGATCCTTAAATTCCGGGCTGTTGGAAAGGATAGGGGGAATTCACATTTTTGCACTAGTCGGATATTTACGAGAACTGCCATAACTTTCAAGATCTATTTCTATTTGTAAATGTTATGGCTCTAGTCAGGCTTTATCTTCATTTATAGAAGGAAAAAAACGAACGAGTAAAAACTATCCCTGATTTTATTATATGGAAACTAGGTCAATCCCGGGACTGTTAGATACATCGAGAAAGCCAACGCATAGCTTGGCCGTTCTTGACTTGGAACTGGGATTAATCTACCCCAAAATCCGAACTGTTTTATAAGCTACAGGTTAGCTTTTAAACCTCAGAAAGTCTAAAAAGAGTTGCCACTGGGTTCAAAAGGATGCGATAACACAACGATGATCATCATAATTTACCTTTGCGCATATTTTAGGTCTTTTATAGCAATTTATACAACACCTTTCTTTATCTTTCAGCGACCTGGATAGGATATATGGTGCTCGTCGTGGATGGTCTTCGGTGTTTCTCTGTAGTCACGGAAATATCTCATCTCGCCTTAGCAGTGAACGTCAAATTTTGCCATTAGAGGTGACACAAACCCTTGTCTGAGATGATTCGCTGTGACTAGAATGCCAGAAACTGGAAAAATGGAATCAATATCAATCAGCACAGTTCGACCTGCGACCAGAATCAGACACCAACTACTGAGTTCATAGCCTATTTACAGGTGGCGGGTCAGTGAGCGGTTGCGTTCGTTCCAGATTCGCAACCTGGTCGACGCGACGCGTAACCTAGCAACTAATGAGGAAGATTTGTGCTAATCAGTAAATCGTTCAGACAAGTCGAATACATAAAGTAAAATTACTTCGGCAAGTTTAACCTATTTTCCAAAATTTTAGCGTGAAAATTTTCGGAAGCTAACTTAGACGTATTCATTACATCAATTTACCGATACTTTGGTAAAAAATGGAAGAGGATTGAAACACCACCAGCACCCGATATTGCAGTGAAGTTCATAGCGGCAACGTTCAGCTCCGAGCTTTCCTATAGCACAAGGACGGTGCAAAGCTTTAGAGCTCCCACTTAAGAGCAAACTGAAATGGCCTTACAAGCAAGGAAGCACAGCTCCAGTGCGCGGGAACCTTTGAAGAGCGTCTTTACAAAGACATGATCCATGACCAGTGAAAGCCGATTGTTCTTCCGAATGCAGATTATCGGATGAAGCTAGTAAATAAATGTCCTCTTTCTCTATAAATTTTTACGAACTGCCCTTGTTGACCAGATGCGAAGTTGATATAAGTTGTCGTCGTTGTTGCTGTTGTCGTTCGGTGGCTGACGTTTCGGCGACTTCGCCTTCTTCAGAGACTGGACATGTTTTTATAACAATAGCCCTGTATGACTACAATGATGCTTAGATATTTGTAAAAGTCCGGATCACAGGTGACTGCGGTGGTGATCGAACTCGCTATTGCCCTTTCCGGGGACTAATGTGACCAACACCACAATATGCGGGTCCTTCGATTCGCCTGCCGACCCGTCAGCGGGACTAATTTTGGGAGCAGAAATCGACACTGAACCCGATTAAGCTGAAGCTATGGTATAAATCACAATGTAGTCACTGTTTATTTACTGCTTATTCTTCTTCTCATGGCAGGTTATGATGTAAAAGAAAATTCACTACACTGTGATTAGTAGCCTTATAAATCAGTGAAAATCTATATTATTAATGATGATCTTACATGTAAATAAACGGCATTTTGTTTAAAAACTACTCATCGTGTTTGAAAAAGGGCGCCAGGTCACGCGTGATAGTGCATTCGTCTTTCCGGTTCAACTTTGGACTTTTGGAATTTATCCAAAACTTCTATAATGCTGAGATATTTGCAAAACTCCCCACCGCAGGTGTCTGCAGTGGGGAACGAACGCTCCTTTCCGAGGAGTAACGCGTTCACCACCACACTATGCAGGTCTTTCGTTTCGCCTGTCTCTCAGCTAGTTCAATCGATTTTTTTGGCATCAGCAATCACCCGTTTATCCAAAACGCATCAAGAGCCTTGCGCGTTGATGACTTTGATTCCTGCGTTACGATCCAGACCGGACGCTCACTTCAAAATCATCGCCATTGTGCTTTTGTGCCCTGTGTGTACCTAGGGGAATGCTTTGACGAATTTTAACCTTCCCATCTAGATGTTCTTTTATGCGGGCACAAAGCGGTTTACCCGTCTCCACAATGTATTCCTGACTGCATGCCTTACACGAGATCAAGTATATTGCACCTTATCTCATGCAGTCCCCGTCTTCCCCGTCAGGACAGAGTATACAGTTTTCTGAGCTGCACAAACGATCAAAAAGGTGATTGCGAACCAATTGACGGCATAGGAAATTGGGTGGGAAGTCAATAACCGCAACATAGCTTCCAAGATCACTTTTCTTAGGCACCTGTTATTGCCGTAACTTATTTCGTCAAACAAGAATGGTAATTTGAAAAGAGGTCTTACTTGGGTCTTGAATATTATTTTGGGGAAGATTCCTAAGTTTACGTCTAACCTAAATGGCTTCTAGCTTCTCAGCCACTGGAAATAGCTATTTTTCTTGCCAAGTTTAACGATTGTTTCCTTCCCTCTTTTCTTGTGTAGATATTTTTAACCGTTCGGTAGATGTTTTTGATGAGTACTCCTTTGATGTTTGAAAGATTAGAGGAGAAGCAGTGCGCTAGTATATTTTTACTATTTCGCTTTCGATACCATTTTCTTAGGTAGCCGCTTTCTGAAAGCTGTATTTGGATGTTCAAGAATGGAAGCCAGTTCTCGGTTGGTTTTTCCCGCGTAAATTTTATACACTTTGTCTGTCTATTTAATTACTCAAAACACTCATCCATCTGTTCTTGTGTGGAACAGACGATGAAGCAGCCGTCTATGCACCCACAGTAGAATAAGGGTGGCGATCGAGAACTGGAGCTTCCACCTTAAACAAACGCTACGGTAAGGCTCGGTACTAATCGCTGTCCCATTGCCAACCTTCTAATTTATGTGGAACACCTTCTCGACCACCTAAAGATAGAACAACTAAGACACTGTTTTACGAGCGTCACTAGTTGCGCAATCGGCAAGCCATACGTGTTTATTTTCTTTTCATTTTCTATGAGCAGCTCGAGAATGGCTTGCATTGCAGAGTCATTCAATACATTGACATAAAGTGAAGTGACATCGAGTGACTTCATTACAAGTGCTGTTTGGTTGCGCATTCCGTAGGCGATCTAGGAATATTTTGGTACTAGGTAGATGGATTGGTACGAATTTCACCAGCTGGTTCAGCATATGGTGAGGAAGCATGTTATTCTATCCGTTGGCCCGCTTATACAACTGATAATAGGTCTAACCTTAAATGATGACGGGTCGGTGAAAGCAAGACCATCAATAGATGTAAGCTTGTGTATCTTACAAGTACAGAACAGGATAAGTTCGATAGTCGTTTTCAGCTGAGAAATAATTAAAGGCTTTAAACCCGTTGCCTTTGTCCTGTATTTAATTTTCGGTATTGATTTCCATACTCCGTTTTAGAGGATGGTCGATAGAGAGACATCGTCTTTCTTATTAGGTGTATCTTATACATCCTTCCTGGAAATCACTCTGTAACGCAAAACAAGCTACGAAAATGAAATAGTTAAAGTGGTGTGAAAGCTTCTAACGTAGCCATCTTCAGCGCGATGTAGTCTTTTCTTCCAAAGCGCTTCCAGTAGAACAGGATCTGGAAAAGCATGTTCCTACTCAAAGTTTCCACTAATGTGTCCGACGGAACATTGATTATGGCGTTGTCACTTCGTATCGTTTTCCTAAACGAATTCGTTAACATGCGTTTAATGACGACATTTAGAAGATTTATGATTTGGCATTTTAACTACGTTACCTGACTTCGTTTTGTAGCTATCAAGAATAAGTAAAGTGATGCAGCTTCTTTCTTTCCAGGTCCGAGTTCTACCATGGACTCATCTCTTCATTAGGTGAAGAGAAGCGTTCTATTCGCCACGGGCTCAACTTGACGCTTCGACAAGGGATGTCGGCTTACGGCGAGACCATCTCGGGGAGTTCATTAAACGCAATAAATTCCGTAAACGTTTGGGGAATTCTAACTAGTGAGATAACACCTGAGGTCGAAGTTAATATTATTTCAACCACAAAGACATAAAAGTATCTATGGATGCGAGTCGAAAGCATAATTTCGGGCTTCAAACATTCGACAACACTACACTACAAACCCAACGCACCAAGCACTACATCAACTCGTCTATGAGTCACGCATTCTATTCATTGCATGGGTTTATTTTTCTACGCACTTCATTCTTTTCAGTGAATCATCACATTTCTTCTGCAGCATGCACTTTTGGGAGGTTATTCTAAAAAAACGATGCTGCTCGAAAGATGATTGACTGATGCTCTTGAAGGAACAAGCGCAGTTTTCATCACTTTGAACTTCGACGCAGCTGGAATTACTTTTAGACCAATACGAAAATAACCCAAATCATTGCGCAGATGCTGGTGGTAATCTTTCAAAAATAGCTCCTTTCTTCTAGAATTCGACTTTTAGTTAAAGCGGGTAAGTAGACTTCTGAGGTTGGCTGCCAGAAACCAGTGGTTAAAAGAATCCTCTCACCCTTGTTTTTCGTTTTGTTTCAACAAGACATCATTTGGAGCAGCGACATAGTAGCCATGGTGACGGAACACTCAAACGCATCAATCGATAAAAAATAGATGCTTTTCATCGAAAACAGCAGTGATCATAGTTCAGTTTGTAGTTTCATTATCACATATTCATTCTCACGTTCAAGTGGATGTTGTTGAATTTAAGGAATTAATCACTTCAGAGAAAATTCTTCAGAGGTCAGTAAGGATAACTGTAGATCTTCGATGTAGGCAAGATGTGAATCAGTTCTCATCCCAGCATCCTCAGATGCAGATGAGTCTTTGAACCCATGTGTGGTCCTGTGTCTACGCAGAACACAAGCGTGAGCACATCTCAGCATTTTACTTATTAGGAAGAGAAGGAGCTGAATTTCTAGAAGTTCGAGTCCATAGCAGTTCGCTCGTCCCAAGTGCAAGCACGTTGCATCAGTCTCTTACTTATGTCTGAGATCGGCGTCCTCCGAGCTGACGGTAGTTCTCTACATGACTGCCAAGACCTAAGAGGTGAGCTTTTATGAGATGTTCCACGTCGATTATAGCCATCTGTGATCAGTCTAGGAAAAAATCCCTGCAACTCGAGCTGTGTTCTTGGTGTCCTCCTAAAAAAACAACCGAGAGGTCCGTCACAGTAAGTTGTGACTCGGATTCCACATGATTGTACTTACTTGGATAACCCGGTGGTCCGTCTTCACTGGTTGTGCGCGCTGAAGCATCATTTCCACTTTTCGAAGATTTGCTGGTTAAGCCATTGTGGTTCCCTGGAATCCCGAGGCTAGCCAGGCCAAAGTCTGCTCCAGGTCTTCACCACCACAGGCAGTCGCAGTCCTTGTGGATCAGAGGAAGATTTGTCATTATGCGACTAGTTTGGGACCAAGACGGTGGCGGATTCTGGCACTAGTTCACGCTTAGTTGGGTTTCCTGATGGAAACGATGGGCTCCTTCTCAGCTTGGGAGACCTTGGCGAGGGATAAATTCCCCCGCTGCATATCGCATTCGGAGTAAATTGCTGTTCTCGTAATGCGTTGGCGTCCTCGACATCTAATCTGCCGTAAAATTTTTCGACTTAGATGGCTTTCACGCATGCACTCTGACAAAATGTGTTGGTTCACTATGGGTTCGGTTCAGATGCGCTAAAACGTTTTACTTGGTGTTTCCGTTCTATATAGTGCAATGATTGATTTCTTTTATACAGATTTTTTTTTCGTTTTTATGCGCTACATGTTAAAGAGCTATTACGTCAATCGTTTTCCACTTGAATTAGAGCACTTTTGAAAGACTGATGATGGCACCGTTAAGGTAACGAGCTGGCTGAAAGAAAGGCAAAGGAAGGGCCTTGGTGTTGCAGGGGGTAACTCTTGAGCACTCGATATGAATAATTGGGGGTATGAGCTTGGCCTAGGGCTCTAAGTTTTGCAAATATTTTTTGCAATAAAATGCAAATATGCAAAATAATCATTTTGGTTGTATTTCACTTTTGAAAGCATTGAGAAACCGAACAAAGAGGTATGCATGCATTTTTGTTCGATTAATATCCCATTTTTATTTTATTTCCATTATTGTTGTTACCCTCTCAACGGTTTACCGCCTCATCGTGGCTGGGAGGTGTTTCTGGGTGTCGGACTGCGATGTACAGCGGGACGATTCATCCCTCCGGCAGGGTCTCCCAAGCTGAGAAGGAGTCCGGTGTTTTCATCAGGAAGCCTAGCTAAGAGTGAACCAGTACCAGGATCCAGCACCGTCTTGGTATAAAAGTCACATGGTGGCAAATCTCCCTCTGGTCCGCAAAAACTGAGACTGCCTGTCGTGGTGACGACCTGGGGCAGACTTTGGCCAGACTGTCTTCGGGATTCCATGGAACCGCAATGGCTTAACTAGGAAATCTCCGAAAAATGGTGTTTGTGCTGAGGCCCGCACAACTAGTGAGGACGGGCCGTTCAAGTATTAAGTATCAAGGATTGTTGTTACTTCCAGTTGTGAGCATCGGTATTAGCTCAGATAATTCAAAAAATACATGACCATAAAATTCTACCTGTCAGGGTGTTTGCTGCACAAATATCCAATTACTTAAACAAAAAAAGCGTCTTCAAAATCAGTAGTTAGCGTGTGCGTGAACTGTTTCCTTTCTACTCTTGTAAATCGATCTTTCTCATTATCTCATTATTGCTAGCCAGTGCACTTTCTTTCGCTGGTAAGTTAAAACAGGGTTGTTACCAGATATTTATTCGACTAACATTTCGATGTCTTCGTCTTCGTGAGAGCCGATGATCCGAGTCGATGGTCCACACTCGTTCATCCCGGCGATGTGGGGACCTCGCTGTCGTATCTAGATGGATCTTCTTCAGTCGAAGACCATTTGAACAAGGCAACCTCACCCATCAGCGCTCTGCTGCGCAACACAGTTGCTGTTGATACTAAGTCCTCTGCGAATAATTTGTTTGTTAATGAGCAATCCATCCCGCAGCACTCGGTGCTATATTAGATAGTACTTAGTGAAGTAAGTGCTGCTGTTGATGTTTAGTTTTTCGCTTCGTTTTGTTTTTAGTTTATTTTCTCTTCCTTTTGCAGTTTGTGCTGTCTAGCTGTTATATATTATGTATTATATATTATATATATATATATATATATATATATATATATATATAGAGAGAGAGAGAATGGTATCCGTTCGTGGTGTTTATCTTATCGCTGAAAACGGTCCCGACTACGTCGTCTATGAGTTGCGCGCTTTGGTAATAATAAGTAGTATATATTTATTTATATGATTTTATGAACTGATCTTCTTAACCTGGAGCGAGGTTGGTATAGGTCTTCGTTGTCGTTGTTGCTGTTGTTGGTGTTTTTCTTGTTGGTCGATGGCTGACGTTTCGGCGATTTCGCCTTCCTCAGAGCCGTGATGTTACGAGTAGGACAGTAAATACTGTATGTGTAGTTACGTTATCTGATTTCTTGACTTCTCTCTTGTTCATCTAACTCTGCCAACTATGAAAAATTAAACGCACTGTTCTACACACCAGATTTCCAAAGATAGGGTGGTTCGAACATGTATAATGCTTTTGAACGATAACCGATAGAAAAGAGCCGTTGGTTAGTGGATTCCTCGGGATTTCAAACGCACGGCAGGAAAGCTACCAACTCGATGGTCAAAGCTCTTTACGAAAACTCTAGAAGAAAGATATGATACTCAACGAGTCCGATGAACGAACAGGAGCCACTGGACTATTCTTGCACGCGACAAGGAGAAGTGGAAGGCTTACTTGTTGCCAGCTCTGTCACTCGGAAATCAGCGGGATGACAGTTGATGGCTGCGTCGTCATGACTATTGTTATTGCCTCCCAGCTCGCTTCTTGTGTAGCCCCTACATTCCTTAAACTCTCCTCCTTTGTTCTACTCGGTAATTTGATCTTAATCAGGCGCCCAGGTTTATCGCGGTTATTTTTTAAATTCACTTCTACAGTTTCCTTGCACAAGATCGAAACAGGACCTTCCTTGCCCACTCCTGCTACACTGACTGAACTCCTTGAATACCGTCTTCCTGCCTTATTATACTTCCCAAAAATGAAGATATATTTAGCAAAGCGACTGTTTGCTAGGAACACACCGTTCAAGTATCTATCGGGTGACTTCATTATCGACTTCTATGTGGGCGGGAAACACCAAAAGTACGTTGTAATGTTATCTAGTGCTAGTGCTGAATGAAAATAGCTTCAATTTCGTCCCTTCTCAAGCTCAACCTAATGATTTTTATCCTTTCTTATAAATATCCCTTCGGTTAAGAGTTTATGTAGCTGGTATTTATTACCTCCAGTGTTTTGTGCGCCGCAGTGAAACTGAAGTTTAGTTTTCCCCTCTTTTCGAGAAACTGTATTTCGCCGATGGAGGCGGGATCCGAGTTTCTTATCTGAAGAACAGTGGGGTGTGCGACAAAGCTTTTAACTCTAACGACAAATAGTTTGTAGTCCTCAGTTCGGTTATACTCATTATACCAGTCATGTGAAGAGATAACCTACTTACGGTGTTTTTGTAATCTTCGACTAATGCTTTCTCTCGAGAGTGATAAATGAAGTTCTTTTCCAGGTTACCAATAGATCGCCTATTCACGTAAAGGCGGTTGATAAGGTCCGCTAAAGTTTGGTGGCACTACGGTGATGTGAAAAGGTACCACTGTTTGTGGAGATGTAACTGAACTCTGTATGAGCTATGGGTTTTGGCGGGCCTTCGGCGTCTCTGGTTTTCATTTCCTTGAAGAACTTCCCTATGAGAAGCGTTTTGTTGTTAGAAGCCCAATAAGACTGTCTTGATTCTTAACTCGTCCTTTTTCGAAATTTTCCAGTCTTACTCACTTGTATTGCCCTCCAATTATTAGGTCCACTGTTGAAATTCTCTAGAACAAATTGGAAGACATATAATTTGCTTTTGCCAGCTCTTCTTTTGATGTAGTCAGTGGTGGAGGGCGGAGAATGAGTAAGCGGGGAAGTAGTACCTCGTAAAAGATTACGTAATGGGTAAAACATTGATTTACTAGAATACCTGTGCCGAGAAGCATCCATAACAAATCTTTTCTTCCAAGGATAGCGAATATTCCGTCATGTAACTAGAATATGTTGGTCCTCCTGTTTTTTGTCTCCTATAGGGCGGTCACATGGAATTTTATGCGATATGCCGGTTGAACGAGGGCATGGGGTCGTTGTTTGGGGCAGTGCTCTGGTGTGATAGGTGCAAAGCGTGAAAGCATTGTTATGAGGTTATGAGGTTTGTTCCTTCTTTTTGCCAATGGTTTACGCAATTCTTTGCTGCTGCAACCAGTAACCAAATTCAGTCTTGACAGTGTGAAACGAAGTGAGTACATGGTAGCCTTAATCGTGTGGTTGCCATTTGATTCGGTAGATGGGATGCTGAACAATTATATGCCACTCCAGATTGATGCGGCTCATGCTGATATTCTTTCCATCCTGCATCCTTTTCCTGAATTTTTTGAACCTTCTCTTTGAACCTATCCGGAACAGAGGGTTGCCTTATGGATTGCATGCTGTTTGCTTTGGACGTGATATCCATATAAAACACACTTCGTTGTCATATTCCTAACCAGTTTTGCTTCGTTAGACATTCATCTCGTAGAATCATGTTTGCGACGGTATTCTTAATGACGAGGACTTCAACTTGGCGCAAGACCTTTCCCGTGTCAGAGCGGATTTCAGTTCCAGGCATCCTCTTCTCTCGACTACTGCGTAAGTCGTGGTTGACTATGTTCCATTCCATTGTAGCTTCCTAGATAGGTACCGTAGTTGCTCATAGCTGTCGGAATGCACTGGCCAAAGAAAACGAACACATTTATACTGTATCGGTATCTGTACCATTGTCTACGTCGTAGAATTTGCGAGGGAAAACGTGTTACTAAATGGAATTAACTTATCGTAGGATTTAGATTTAAGTTAAAAGACGCTGTTTGAAAAAGAATTGTTCTTCTTTGCCACGAATAAAGCCGGGCAAATTGATGATGCGCAGTTTTTACTGCTTACATTTTTTCTACTAGTATCCTAGTAGTATAGTGATTTTCAAGAACAATGAGGAACCGAATAGTGCTGAAACTGTGCAGCTTGCTAAGTCTAGTAGTTCTTCATCAATGTACGAGTTCGATGAAAATCTTTCTGACTAGCCAAATATTACATATTATCAATGGGAGGAACCAGTGCATCATCATTGCTGCCGAAGAGTAACCTTGTCGGAGGGTGCGATGGAAAATAGGAGTGCTTACGAAGAACTTTGTGGAGACTGTGTTTTTGAATGTTCTATTAAGAAATAAAAGATAAAGTTCTCGGCGTTGATCAATCCCTGCAGGATGCGCCATGTATTCAACTTCATTATGCGTCGTTTGGAGGTGATTGAATGCATATCTGGCCTTTACAATAACTCGTGGTGGCCTACCAATGTATCGAGCCAGTGTTGCTATCCTCCCAGACACGTCTGGTACCAATTTGCCGATCCCGGAGGTATGGAAGGTTTAGTGGGCCATGGGAGCGGGGATCGATTCCACATGTGTGTTGCAGGGCGTCTCCGACCACTGCTGCACACGCGCCCTTGATGTTGCATTATGTCTTGAAAATTGCTTGTTGTGTTATGTCTTGTTTGGACGGATGACAATGGCATTATTGGCTGTCAATGGAGAATATACTTCACTCATATCCTCTATGTGATAGTAAAATAATTGGATATCTGTAGGGAATATTCTCCGCGAGTACTCTCTACGTTACCATGACACCGTACCCTTCCTATGTTTAGTATAAACTATTCTGAATCATATTTCTTTCAATGTTTTGCAGCATTTAATTAAGCTTCGCCTTAAGCCATTTTTTATC
This sequence comes from Angiostrongylus costaricensis, assembly GCA_900624975.1. Lineage (NCBI taxonomy): Eukaryota > Metazoa > Nematoda > Chromadorea > Rhabditida > Metastrongylidae > Angiostrongylus > Angiostrongylus costaricensis. Next base: position 2,924 of record UYYA01004136.1, on the reverse strand, counting down.
TATAGATCTCCTAGCACACTTCTCCACTCATCTGTACGGTACCCCCGTAAGCTCCCCTTGTTGATTACAGTATTTTCTAAGCACTTGATGGTCGTAATCGATGTGTAATTTCGAAAGTTATGCGTACAACGGGTGTTCTCAATCCATAAATAAGATATGTCATTGATTTGTGGACCCGTACCCACCTCCTGTCTCACTTCCGTCTAAGCATTAGGTTCTAACATATGAAATGTCCGATCTTAAATATAAACTTTAAATAACTATAACTTTTTGGTACTAAATTTTATTCATTGAAATAAGCACAATTAGAACCAGCACATTTTTCCTAACAGGAAACAAGTTTTGTGATTCAATTAATAGAAAACTTGCCCGTTAGTGTCGATAAGTTCTTTAAAGGCATTTTCAACGGTTGTTTGCTCGTTGAAGATTTTCCCTGCCAGAAAGTGGTCCAGATGCTTTAAAAAAAACTGTTCGCAGCAAATCTGGCGAGTAAGGCGGTTGTGGTGAAGCTTTGTAGATCACCACATCCGCCTTATTCGCCAGATTTGCTGCCAACATTTGCTGCCTGGTATTTCATTCAGCTTTCTTAATGTAATTTGGTTAACGTTTTGCGTTTTCATGAAGCAATATTGGTCCTTTTCTAGTGACCAATGCCGGCTGTCTGATGCGTAGTCCTTGATGCATTTCTTCGATTCCAGCACAAATTTCTCTGAAGTAATCGTTTCCCCAGATCGTAAGGCTTTGTAATGAATTATACCGGCCATTGACCACTAAACGAAAACCATTGCCTTCTTTGGATCGGCCTCGGTTTGGCATGTGTCGTAGGTTCTCATCGGCGTCTAGCCATTGTGCAGAACGGCGACGATTATCGTACAGTCTCCAGTTCTCATCGCAAGTTATAATGCGATTCAAAAATGGATCTCTATCGTTGCGAATCAGTAGCGAATTGCAAATTTCCAGGCGTGGAGTTTTTTTCATTTCGTGTGGAACCCATTCGTCCGTTTTTTAAACTTTACCAATCAACTATAAGTGACGTGAAATGGTTATAGCACTAACTCCAAACACTGTCGCAAGTTCCTGGTACCGTTTGACGTGGATATGATCCGACTAGAGTACGAATTGCATCATTGTTAGCCGTAATTTCTGGTATAACACGCCCGTCCTTTGCAAGGCTCTCGTCCCCGGATTCAAACTTTGTGTAGCAACGACGAATGGGTGCATTCGTTAACAAAGCCGTCTCCAATGGCGGCATTGGTATTCCGAGCTTCCGCTGCGGCATTATGTCCACTCTTCCACTCGTACGAAAAAAGGACACTAACATCACGTTGATTCACACTAAAGTTAAAACCTATCAAAATGTTAAAATAATAAATTTTGAGGAAATCAATACCAGCTGTAGAAAGAGTAGATTTTGTTCTTCAAAAATATATATTAAACATACATAAAGAACAGAAATTTTATCCAGAAATCTACACAGAAATTGAAACAGTGAAATTGGACATTTCATGTGTTACAACCTCATAACTTTCGCCCTACGTTCTCCTCAACTACCATCGACAGATTTCATAACACATTTGCACTCGGCGATCTCAGGCGAGGATAAGAACGTTCCACCCACCTGTATGGTACTCCTGTAATCTCCTCTCGTTGGCGATTTTATTTCCTATACTTTATGGCCCTTATCAACATGTAGTTTTGAAAGTGATGTATGCTTCAAGCGTTGTGAAACCGTAGAATAGGATCTGTCATTGATTTATGGAACCATACCAACTTCCTGTCTCACTTCGTTCCAAAATAATCGTCGTATATAACATAGTACGATGTATACCTCCCTCATATCACTAGAACACTAATGCAGAAGACACTGTGGCATTGCTAGTGCTCCGTCATGCTCTTTGCATCTTCTCTACTTACTGGTTAAGTTACTATCTATACTTCTTACATCTGCGATCTTGTTATTACCATACAGCTTTGGTTTATTCACATTATTATGTATAAACGCCTAATTGCTCAAGTTAGAAATCACTATGCGGCCAAAGCAACTGCAACAGTTACACAAATCGTTCCGTTTATGTGAGAAGTTTTTTTTAAAGAAAACCCTGGAGCGAGTTAGCTTTCCATCTAAAATCATTGCAGTTGGCATCGTGTTTACTGTTGGAAACAGGATTAGTCGGAGATATGAAGGCTAAACGAGAACTTGCTTGCGAAAGCAAAATCGTAGAGAAGCTACTCTGTATTCAATATGATTAAAATCTTGGTTTAGCATTTTCTCTGTTTGGTTATGGAGGTGTTTGGCCGGGTAGATTGCAGTCAACTTGACCTTTCCAGGCTCTGAGGAAAGCGAAATCCCCCGATACGTCAGTTTGTGCGTAAGTGAAGAAATAATGTAACACCTCGTGTTTGCTAAATAAGAATATAAGGAATTGTTCGATCAACGCCCAGACTAATAGCCAGTCGGTCATAGCAGTTACTATAACTGATAGTGTTCGGCATTGATCATTCCCGTGAAGGTGAGCCATGCATTCGTGGCTGTACCAACGGAATGCGAGCAATTTTTCGTCGGCTGCCGACTTTCTAGTTTTTGATAATACAAAATAATTTTTTAATAACTAGTGGACTTTAGGGGTTGTGCCATGGTAGGACTGTAGAAGGGATTTTGCTTTATCCTTCCGTGGATATGAGTGTTATATATGGCATTGTTTACTGTCTGTTATTATGGTCTATTAGGCAAATGAATTGCTTTCAGGACTTGAAAGTATCTCGAGCCATGTGTTGAGACTGTTTCGGTGGTTCTTCTACGTCGGCACATTTAATACAATGACGATACTGATTAAAATTAGATAAGCATTTATGTCTAAGGTGGAAGCACCGGTGACTGATCTCGGGCCGCTACTCTACTGTAGGTATGTAGACGACTGCTTTGT
>UYYA01004135.1:37573-160937 GCA_900624975.1 Angiostrongylus costaricensis | reverse complement strand
CCTGCCATAAAAATTATAGAAGGCAGAAAACAAAACGTTAAACATTGTGATTTCAACTACAGCCATAGCTTAACTGGGTTCTATGCCGATTTGCGCTCCCCAGATCAACCCCGCTGACGGGTGATTGCTGTGGCAAAAAGATCGATAGAAATAGCTGAGAGACGTGCGAAACAAAGGACCCGCATGGTGTGGTGGTGAACGCGTTACTCCCCGGAAAGGATAATAGCGCGTTGGTTCCCCACCATAGACACCTGCGGTCCAGAGTTTTGCAAATATCTCAGCAACGTTGTGGTTGTATTTCGCTAACAACAATATTGATTACGAAAGGGTGAGTGCAGCGCAGTGGTTAGGGATGTGGAGTAGTACAACATGGTGGGCGGTAGTTCCATTCCGCTCCCTGACCTACGCCCTCATTTCTTCGGAGTTAGCAATTTGTACCACCCTTATCTGGTAAGGTAAAACTAGTGAACCGATATATAAATAGTCATTTTTTAGTCATTTTTTTTATATACCTCAAGTCATTTTTAGATCAAATATGTATTGAACAACCTTTACAACGTCTGATGAAGCCGAATACATGGGAGGTCCCTAAGCGGTTGATCAACACCGAACGCCCTATCCCTTACACTTTTCTATTTTAAATACTTCTAACCCTTATTGATGGGATGGCGCTTTCATCAAATATGTCTGGCAGTAATTTACCAAAACCTTTACTCTTCTGCAACTCCTATACTAAACCATTAAATCCGATGAAGAAAAATCTTCCATTTGCCGCAATCTAAAGTTCCAGTTACAATTAAGGACTCAAGAAGGGGACAAGACCAATGTCAGTCATCACCATACTCTATTTCCTCAAAGATGTTAGCCATAAACTGTATACGCTGTAAACCAAAAGTCATACCTTCATAACTTCAAAGGAGAACTGTCCAAGAGGAATGCGTCTTCTTCAACTAACACTTGACGTATTTGAAGAATGAGTCTACTACCATTTAGACGATTGTGCTACCACACACATCAGCCATTCACTTAGAAAACGAAAGCATACAGCTCGCTAGATCTCACATGAATTAGCAACAGAGATCCATAAAATCTTAGCATCAAGAGAAATCTTTATCCAGTCCATTACGAACGTCTGAATTCCTGGCTTTCAGCCGTGAACCATACAGATGAAAACGAAACTTAAAATCAGACAAAGAAATATTTATGTAGACTGAATTTCATAGTTATATTTAGAACATCCCATGTAGAAGTGGTAAGGATTACAATGAAATCATGTTAAAGGATAAAAAGCTCTCGACCTTGATCAATCCCTGAGGGATGCGCCATGATTTCGACTTCATTAAGCATCGTTAGGGGTGACTGAATACATATCTGACCTCTACAATGACTCGCTGTGGTCTACCGATGTATCGAGCCAGTGGGGCTATCATCCTATATAAGTCTAGTACCAACATTCCAACTCCGGAGGAATGGAGGGCTTGGTGGTCAGGAACGCTCGAATCGATCCCAGTGTATTGCAGGGTGCCTCCAACCACTGTGCCACACGCGCCCGTACAAGGAAATCATGTTAACTCACTAAAACTAAGCAGCATTAAATTCCAAAACATTTGAAAAAAAAATCAAAAAACTTTTGAAAACAAGGACCAACTTCCCACAGCGTTTTCCAAATGGTAGAGAAACTTGAGTAAATTTTCACAATTACATAGACAAGCTGTTAATGTGCCAAGATTTAGTTCAGATGACAATATTTGTATATTTTTATTTACGATAAAATAGTCCATCCTCACTGTTTTTGCCCCATTACAAAACTAAAGTGGTCTCGCCTACAATAAAGAAAGTTGCCTAAGAAAAAACCTTACATGTTCGATCTCGTCTATTCTTCTCTGGTTCCTTCTATACACTTCAATACGAAGCTTGATCATCCACAATAAACCAGCCACAACAAGAAGGACTATGAAGCAGCTAAAGTAAATTTCAGTATTGAAATAAATGCAAAAATATTAAAGTATATAAAGCCTTAGGACCTACGCTGCAAATATCACAAAGAATAAAACCCAGTTGATTGGGGGAGACTGAGCGAATGATACTTGGATTGTAATTGGAGTTGTAAAGTTAAACACTCGAACCTAAAACTTGAATAACAACTTTACTGCCAACAACGGAAGAAACGTCAAAAAATTACCGAATGGTTTTGGTGCCCTAACCAGTATTTTAACTTTCATTTTCATAAGACGTAACAACAAAAAGTTCTTTGATCCGACTGATAATAAGACAAGTATAATTCCAAGCGCTGTAAGTCCATGAAAGCTAACCGATAGACTTACAAAGAATGTAGTGTTGGTATCCGTCCCATATGCGTAATCAGGATCCGAGGCTACATAAACTCTTCGAAATCCCTTGGAATCACAAGTTGTATTGAGCTATAATTTCTTTATTTAAAACATCAAATCGAGAAGAGGTACACAACAAATATTCTTCCGACTCAGAAAACAAAAAAAAATAGGAATTGAAATTTCTTTTGTTGGGTTGTGATAAAATGTAACAATGGCTAAATTCAGGAAAAAAATACGAACACACCATCATTCGCCTTGGCGTTGATTCAAATAACGAAGATGTGATATTAAGAGCAACGTTGGCTTGCGACCCTCCATCACAGCTTATTTGGAAAGTCACATCTGTGTCCTTCTAAAAACTATGTGTACACTACATAAATATAAGCCACACTAATATAATTTTTCTCCTCCCAACGTTTTACCGCTTCATCGTCGGTGGGACGTGTTCCTGGGTGTCGCTCTGTGATGTACAGTGTGGTGAATTATAACCTGGCAGGGTCTCCCAAGCTGAGAAGGAGTCCAATGATTCCATCAGGAAGCCCATCTAAGAGTAAACCAATACCAGGATCTGCTAACTATTCGCATGGTGGTACATCTCCCACTGATCCATAAGAGCGGCCACCGTCTGTGGTGGTGACGACCTGGGCCAATGTCCATAATCATTATGCTTTCATGTGATTTCTGTGCGGTTGGTCTCTACGTGACATACTTATTGGAAGCCTTATAGAAAGCAGCTCTGAGGAAGGCTAAATCCGCCGAAATGTCAGCTTATTCGTGAATAAAAGAATAATAACACCTCGCGTTTGCTCAACAAAAATACGAAGAATTACCAGTCCTGCTATTTCAAAACTGACATCCTGTTCTTAAAAAAAAGCTTCATACCCTATCTTCGCTTTTGATGTTCTTGGGGATCGGACCGGATATATAGTGGGGGTTCAGCCACCTAGTTCTCTCCTAAGCTTAGGAGTACAACGTTTTCATCCAGAAGCCCAGATAATAGTAAAGCAATACCAAGGATGACCAACGTTCTGCTGTTAAACTAGTGGCATGGTGGCAAATCTTCTGATCCGCAAAGGCGGCTACTTCCTGGGGTAGACTAACCTCGAGATTTCCGTGAACAACATCAGTTATACCAGCAAAACATCATTCTCAGTACGCCGCATCGGGTGGTGAGATAACCGGTGAGAGGTCATCAAATCACGGATTGCAGAGGACGCCACTGAAAACGGACAAAACGAACACCCACACGACATGTCGTGGAAACTCCTTCTTGCCCTACACCCATGAAAATAAAACAGTCTTTTAAGACAGCGACGTTCATGCTCTTGTTGAGGCCGCACGTCGTATCAAATTCCACGTGATCGACCTAAAACAGGCAAAAAGCAGGAGCATCGTCATGAGCCAATTAGATGAGGGTACCCAAATCAGTGATGGAGGAAAATTTCAACTACAAAAGGTCGGAGGTGTTGGTTTTCTCGTGTACCCATCCATTTCCCATCCAGTCCCCTTATTCGAAACCTTATCACGGCGCATGGCCATTCATCGTCTCCAATATCCGCATCAAAAGAAAATCACTATCACCAACTGTTGCTTACCAAGTTTTACAGCTGATGAGGGCGAAATGAACGCGCTCTACTACCAGTTGGAGGAAGTGATCCGCAACGAGAAGCGTTTCTGTAAATGTTTTCTTGGAGACTCTAATGCCAGCTTAGGAATGGTCAACGAAAATGAATACAGGATAGGGAAATTCGGAATAGGAGAACGAAATGAGGATGGGAATCACTTCGTAGGATTCCTGTCAGCAGCATGTCTCTGCACTGGAAATTCATTTTTCAAGAAGAGAGATAAATCGCCGATGGACATAGGAGCCTTCTAACGGCACGATTCACGCTGAAATCGAGCATATTCTCACGAACAGAAAACGGTACCTTTTTGACATCTCAGCGGTACCATGATTCTCAACAAAAACCCTATCCTCATATGACTGCCAGATAAAACAAGCGACAACCAATGACCATGAGCTTCTTGTCGAAGAACTGAACGTTTGTGTCCAATTGACCTCAGTTCCTCAAAGAAAAAGTTGAGACCGCATCTACACTACCACTAAACAGTTACTCGAAAAGAGAACGACACTGAAGCTTCATCCTACTGTCACACATCTAACGCGGCTGATAATAAATATCATCTGTAGAAGACCTCTCCATGAGGATTTACAACGGTATAGGCAGAAAAGGTTATTGGAAGCAGCTCAAAAACAATCTAAACTGAAAAAATTCCGTAGGGATCTTTGTAACATTAATGTTTCGCTATCCGTTGTAATGAATGAAGATAGGACTATCACGTCCCACCGCCATAATATGGAATTGAAACAGGAAAGTTCAATAGCAATCTTTTCCGCTCCATGACCCCGTTTCAAACCCCAAAGTCCGTGCTGGTGAAAAACAACTCGAGATAGCACCCTCTGACAATCGAGCTGCGATGAAAAGCATGAAAGCAGGTACAGCGCCAGGAGTCGATGACATCACCATCGAATTCTTTACAGCTGGAGCCCAAAACTACATTCACTTCTCGTAACACACATAACATCTTATCTTCAGGAAGAGAAAATCTCAGGGCAGAGGACGTCGCGCACGGCTATCCCACCCAAGAAAGGTAACCGAGAGAATCTTCGTAATTACCCACTAATATGCTTTTGAGTGGAGTCTACATGCTGTTCATGCAGATTATGCTGTAGTGCATATCAAGGACTTTGGATGGGGCACAATTAGGTGGATTCCGACAGGGACTTGCTTTGTAAACCACATCCAAACCGTGTAACGGGTCATAGAACACTGTCTGAAGTACCATCTGACCTTTGTCCAAACCTTTATCAACTAAGAGAAAGCGTTTGACAACGTCGAAACAAATGCAATCCTAGCAGGTCACGTTGACCAAGGAGTGGACACGTCCTAAATATGAACGATTACTCAGTGTTTTCGGAACTGCAGCACAAATGTACACCTTTTCCATCCAACCCTAACTATAGGCCTAGCAAAAGAGGTTCGACAAGCCGATACAATATCGCCAAAGCTGTTTAGTGCCGCACTGCAGTGGATAATGAATTCAATCGATTGCGACGAGAAGGGCATTGGCGTTGATGAAAAAATCCTATGAAATCTTTTTGCTGACATCATCATCTATTCGAGAAGCACTAGCGAAGTAGAGACGATGATCTGCGAGCTCAACGAAGTAGAAAAGAATAGGACTATGCATAGATCGGAAGAAGACCCAGTTCATGAAGAATCCATGGTGCGAAGGTGAACAAATCGAACTGTGTGGTTTTCTGATTACAGCGATCACCTCGTACGCCTATTTTCCAAGAGAAGTCCACGGAGTCCAAGAGAACACAAGTGTCCTCTTGCAAGACCACTCAAATGATAGGACGTCTTCGTGGCTAACGTCGACCACCTGCATTCGCAGAAGAATTAGGACTTTAGGAACAGACATTGCTCACCAAAAAATATGAATACACGTCGCTCATCATTTGTTCTGCAAATACAAACAGAAACAGATGGTCCATTCTAAAAAACTGTTATCGAAGATCCAATAAGCACAAAAGATTGAACTGTTTGACCACTCCTCCTGTACTAGTACTAAGCACACATTTGTAGGTGGTCAAAAGTCTACACAAAAGTTAGAAACATTCTACAATCTTTTTGTGTAGTAGCACTAGTGTATACTTGCAAAACTACCGCCTACGAGACAGTCACGATCCGTACAGCAACTTTTTTACACTCCAAACCGATCATCTACTCGTGAAGTCATTCGTGTTCTGCTGCTTGATTCTAACCGCTTACTTCTTATTTGAATACCAGAACTCGATTAACGCCAGCTTAATTCACAGTACTGAACCAATGATGCACTGAAATTTAGTCTTTAACACTCTTGTTCGGACCAATGTCATGGACTCATTTAAAAAGACATTCCAAAATCTATTGTAGCACAGTAACGCTATATTTTCACCTCAAGAGGCCGGTCTATAACATAGTCTACTTCCATGGATAATACTTATATATCCAAATTCTCTCAAATAGCCGAAGCAGCAACATATACCGGCCAATAGCAGATCATCATGAAATTAAACGGCTTTAATAATTCAAGGAAATCCAACCGTTCCATCTATAGGCGTACGAGGCATATTCCTATCGTATGATTCGATACCTCAACACTTCAACACAAACCTTCCATTGCCAACAAGCACAATAATCGAGTATCGTGACCTAAACCCGCAAACGACAGTCTGACTAAGCATCCATTCATTCCTTGATTATTCAATTTACACGACATCCTACGATAGCTCTCTACATTTCCAAACACATCGATAACTTTATGGCCGCGTGTAGTGCAGTGGGTACAGGCGCCCTGCAATACACATGAGTTTGATCCCGCTCACCAGGATCACCAAGCCTTCCACCCAACAGGGGTCGGCAGATTGGTGCCGGATCTGTCTGGGACGATAGCAGCACCGACTCCACATGACGGTAGGTCACCGCGAGCCATTTTATAGGCCAGATATGCATTCATTCACCTCCAAACGATGCTTAATGAAGCTGACAGCATGGCACATCCCTCAGGGATTGACCAACGCCGAGTGCCTTATCCCTTACTTTTTTACCAATAACTTTACAGTGTGCCTCCAAAGTGCATGAAAAAATTAGCAACTGCTATATCAGTGAGCCATGAATCTTCGCCACTGATACCATCCTGCCGATTAACACTCAGGCGACAAGGTGCTCCTGCAGGTGGTGGACAGAGAGTTAGAAGCGAATCAAAAGAGACCATATGCTTCTTCAAGACGAAGGTGGGTCCAAGAGATGAAAACGTTGTTTACCCAGCGCCAATTTGGCATGTACCAGCTGCAGCTAGGTAGAAAAGTCCATTCATGGGTGAGCGAATGTGCTCATATACATGAAGGTTAATGAAGATTGTGTCTGAGTCGATTCTGTCGAAAAGCCTGCAATCACGTGACTGGGAGGTATATAGAAAACGGTTAGGAGTCGCCTCCAATAACTAACTTCAAACGACCACTCTGGGACAGACTGGCGAGTTATCCATGAGTATACCCAGTCGTCGCGTTCAGAACTCAGGACCCTATACGTGGCCATCAAACGCTAGTCACAGTAATTTGAACGAGCTTCATTCTCTTGACCCCGAAAGAGCTCCTGATAAGGCAGCGTTAGATAAGACAACCATGGAAAAGTTCCTAAATGTTAGAGCAATTCTAGGTTACCTAAATCTCGAAGGACTAAGGCGACAATTTGTCCCTACAGTGCATGTTCATTTGCATCTAGTCCTCCACAGAGGAACCAAGACCATGCAGACAGGAAGGATACGACTCGACCTCATCGGATTGGCCGAGTTGAGAAGACGTCAATCATTCAACATATCGCATATTCAATAAGATATCAGAGAAGAGATGTTCCTCGAAACACACGACATTAGAGGAGACGGAGACGTCGGCGTTCTCGTCAGAACGACCTTGGCCATGAACATCAATTCATTCTAACAACTAACAACTTGAATTGGAAGTTTATGGTTGAAGAGATGTGGATCAATATGGGTTTCGACGCTTGTCATCTATGTATCAACATCAAGCGCTCTACATGGACTTGGAAAAGTTCTGCAGTGAAAACCATTCATTCTTCCAGGTCATCACTAGAGTTCTTAAAGCTAAGATAAGATCCAGAAGCACGCATGAAGAACGTCACAGTGACACCCGTGGTTCAAAATGGAATAAGCAGGTTGAGCGGCTGTCTAAGTTCACCGTGACGACGAAGAATATTGATGGTGGCATATACTTCAAGAATCCCCACTCACAACGTTGGACGTGGGGGTTTCGCAATGGAGAGTACTATAAAGAAATAGACCACCTCGTAGTAAATCTAAAGATCTGCCTAACCGATGCCGCTGTCGTCCTAAAATTCTACAAGGAATCAAACCACTGCCTCCTTATTGCAAGATTTCCTTTCTCGCGGAAAGGATAAAAAACAACTAAATTCAAGAAGCCCTAATCCATCACAAACCGAGATTTATACAGTTCAGTAGTTGGCTGTAGGCTAAACGCCGTTCTTGATAAAAAATGAAGCACCTCACATGAACTATGCTTTTCAAGAGAACGAAACACGCTGGGCGACTTCGCGCACGAGAAGTACGGTACGAATGGAGACTTCACTGCGGACAGGTCGAGTCTTCCGAACGTTAACGGGACCAGATATAGTACAAGTGATAATACCTACATAGTGAAGGTTACATCAATGTCCAGTCACCTGTACACTGTTGTTTTCAAGCATACAAATTTACAGCTGCATGAAGACGTGATCTTTTTTATTTATTCTCAGTTGATCATCACCTCTAGCAAATAAAATGCAGCATTAAAATGATTACAGCAGCACATGAATAATCTGACAGCATCCAAGAACGGTGATAAATTTTATGTAACAAAACTCACCTTATGCGGAATGCTGAACAAGTAGATTTCCGTCGCATGTTTATCTTTTTCCTCGTTTTTTAATTTGAACGTGAAAATGAAGTCGACACTGAGTTCATCTAAAAGCGATACCTAATGTAACTCACATGAAACAAAATGAATGTAAATGAGAAGAAAACACCCACAGTAACAAGGAGTGCCATTCTTTGGCTGCCCATAGTATTTCTGGTCACAACGATCACAGTTGGCTCCAATAACACCTTTAGTTCTGCAATGGCAAACACCCGTAATGTTATCACATGTGTCCGACTGCCCATTGCATTGACAAGCTATAAATAGCCCTCCTTCGTTATTAAACTGTAATATGCGAATTAATTTGATTGCAAACCTGTACAATGATCACCATTCCGAGGATCACCAAAGTAACCTGGAGCGCAAATCTCACAATGTCTGCCCATTGTATTATGTTGACAATCACCACAAACTTCCTGTATGCCGCCAACAGTATGCCGAGTTTCGTTACACATAGAATGACCGTTGCACTGGCACGCTAGAAAATAATGTGCTATACATTAGGAACCTCTCTCAAAAAATGGCAATCAGGTAACAGTGATCATGCAAAACAAACAGTTTTAACCTTCAATTACAGCCTATTCTTTTTGCAAGGCATTAGATGAAATACAACCATCATGATCTTGAGATATGAGCAAAACTCGGAGTCTCAGTTACGCTTCGAAGGCGCGGTTACCCTTTCCGGGGTTTACATGTTATCCAATGCACCGACATAGGTCCCTGTTTTGCCTCACTTAGCCAGTTTTTTACCCTAACGGTGCCATCAGCAATCAACGGGAATAACCTAAGTAAAGTGAAACTGCAGTCAAAATCACAATCCTTAGCCAGTTTCGTGAAAGAAAATTTAGTTCGAAACTCACAGTAGCGCCGCAAAAATGTGGTATGCGACAGGTTCGAGAAATAACAAGATCAGAAACTATTTGACTACCAATTAGTGATAAAAGTGGAAAGACGTAGCAATTTATCAGGTTTAAAACCATTAGTTATTTTGCAACTTAAAATGGAATCACCAACATGTCAGGTCTTGAACTTGTATACTAAAATACATATGTTAGCATCCACATCTTCTGTTTACCGTCCACTCAATGTTCAAGGTTAGATCCATCACCAGGTGTGCAGATGGGCCCATGGAAAAAATAGCTTGGTTTAAAAACGTAATTCACATTCAGGTGCTGAAACACATCCAGTTTGCCGCCCTTTATAATAAAGTGCCAAATAATTCCGCAGTGCAAGCCATCCGCAAGCTCCTTATGCAATACAAAGGAGCAATAAATGAGATCCTTACGCAGTTCGAAGGAGCAATAAAGGAATAAAGGGATGAAGCGGCGAAACATGCATGGTCTCTCGATTAAGTAGCTCACGGCCCTCTTGAAGGAGTGTCTAAACTGCTCAATCGTCAGGTGAACTGGAAAATACAACGAACAAATAGGATCGCTGGCAATGGGACAGCGTCTGACACCAATCCTTACCAATGTTCACATCTAAAGTAGAAGCCTCCGTACTCGGTCTCCAGCCATTACTCTACTGAGATATATAGATGATTGTTTTGTCATTTGCTCCACATAAGAGATGGGTAAATGTTCAACGATCTGTCAGAGCTAGCTTCCATTTCTGAACGTTCAAATTAGTCTATGAGAAAACTGCTGATCACCAAGTGATACTGAAAGCCAAGTAATAAAAATATACTAGGTCATCACCTCTCCTCTCACCACTCCCTAACACATAAAAAGTGGGCCTGTGAAAAACATATTCCAAACGTCCATCAGTGTGTTATCAGCGTGCGCACAGGAAGAGAGGAGAACAAAGAAACTCTGGATTTGACACAAAAATATCCACTTCCAATGGCTACGAAAAGGTAGCTATTCGGGATAGATTTAGAGTGAAAACCACCATGCTTCAAAGCAACAACTCTGTTGAAAATGGGGTCCCGTTCATCCTAACCTTCGTTCCTTACTAAATATACACTGCTTTCGAAGATGAGCAAACATACAGTGGTTATTAAAGCATTCATTAATACATAGAAGCTGATGTTTCGGAGGTTTCGACTTTTTTAAAGCCTGGAACGGCCATCTGCAACCAATTCAGGCAAATACTTTCACAACCTCAGCAGACTGAACTTAACACTTAAATGCTTATTCGAATAGTGAACAGCTTCTCACAAATACTCACCCGTTTTGTATGTTGCAAGCATTCCAGTTATTTGGTGGACGCCGATGCTCGGAGTACTCCATATCACGCAAGTGATGGAAGGGATCCGAAGCTCCCACCTACGTCAATGATCAAAAATTAAATACGCCGTTCGATATGCCAAACTGTCGAACATAATGTGGGCCGGAAACGCAGTGCGTATGGACTACAACCGGTGGTACAAGAGCCGTTAGTGACTGGATTCCTGAGGATGTCAAACGTACTGCAGTAAGACTACTGCCCCGATGGTCAGTTCTTCAAGAAAGTCCTGAAAGAAAGATATGATGCCCAGCAAGTCCCTAGAGCGAGCACAACTCACTGGACTATTCTTGCAAGCAACAGGGAGAAGTGGAAGATTTACCCACGCCCGCTCGTGCCATTTGACGATGGCTGTTATAGGAGACAAGTCTGTCAATAAAAAAAATAGGCGGTAGATAAAAGTCAAAAGATTGTTATTTCGATTACAGATCCAACGCAACTGTGTCCAGCGCAACTGTATTCAATGATGACTTGGGCTCTCCAGATGATTCCCGTTGGCGGGTGATTGCTGATAGTAGTTAGAATTTTAAAAAATGGCCAAAAGAAGGAAACGCACGGGCCTCGATTGGTGCCGTAGACAACATGTGACTCCTCTGAAAGGGTAATTGCTGGTTCGTAGTGCATGCAAGACTCCGAATTATTGTTCATGTCTCAGCATCACTGTGTGGTTACAAGAACATAATTTGACTATGTTTCCTTAGTGTTTTAACTCTTCCTTTATACTTTGTTTTTTCCTCAATGTTATTTTACGTGTGGGAGATTACCGTGCAATAAATTACGATGTAAAGTTGTGGTTTCCTCCGAAGGAATATTCAATCAAATAGTTTGATACGTTTATTGAACTAAAAGAAGTCAAGGAGAACTGCTGTCTTCCAACTAGAAACTTAAACGCCAATACGAAAAAACAATTTCAAAGATTTTATCCTGCACTCATCTCGTGTCTTTCACGCCGAATCTTACCAGATGTTATCAGTTCCGATGGTCATTTCCTTTGCATCCAACTTCTGCGTAAAAAGATGACCACCAGTAATTCTCACTCATTCATCAGAGAAAATTGTAATTAATTGAGTTAATTATAAACAGACCACCAAACTTTGCTGAATAGAGCTGCTTTTATGCAAGAACCACAAATTGCACCTATCCAGTATCACAGCAAAAATTTGTTAGTTCATTATTTATCAACGAAACCAAGGTTTAAGTAGTACATAACCCCAGAAATCAAGCTCAATATCACGACTGGCAAAGAGATCACGGGAAATTGGGTCAAAATATTAAGGTTGGAATAAGCTTCCAAATTCTGAATCAGAATGCTTTCAGCACCTGTGTCCTAACATCGAGAATACTTACCTATAGAATAGAATCTACCTAAGCACCTGGTATATAGAAAATAAATATTAGGTTGGACGTAATGGATGGAGTCAAAATAGATTACATTCCTTGCTAAGTGTCATACATAATTAAAACTGAAGCGTATTTTCCTCAAAACCTCCAAGAAAAGAAAAAAAAACGCTCAGCATAATTAAGACAGAGCTTTCACCAATACAATATAGCCATTTAAGTGGATCTGTAAAATTTTTATAGAGAACACCAAACATTTAACGAAGATGTCATTATTAATTTTAACGGCAAAAATCAACCAAGAAAGAAATCTTCGACTTTGTATAAAGATCCAAAGATTTGGAGCAATGTGCCAGATTGTTCGGATTAATGATATCAACTGATGCCAGTGAAAAAGAACAACATGAAACCACAAATCTACCCACCACCAGTACCACGTACGACACTTCTCTTGAACTATTACACATTCATTTTTCTTTTTGGATAACTTCCTGTTTGTTATAATGCCTGATAGCCTGCGCAATGTCAGCTGAAGAACATGTAAAAGCAGAACAACTAACCTGGGCAGTCGATAAAATACCATTGTTCAGAATGGAAGTCTTTGATAGGTTCAAGTGGACCACGTGAAGAGCCAGGAATACAGGTTCCAAGTCCTGTTCGAGACCCGTCATCGAGCCATCCACATTCAGGTGACAACTGACACTCGGCACAAGTCTTGTGTGCAGAACAGTTTGAAGATTCTGTGCAGGTACAGATCATTCCATGCCTCTTTGCAGCAAGACATAGCACTTCATTTATTAATATGTTAAGCATAAATCTTTTCACTACGAAACACACAACAAAAAAACTGCGCAGCTTAGGAAACAAAGTGTTGACCACGAACAATAAAAAGGAAGCTACTTTCCAGTAGTGTAGAAGAAAAACTGTCTCCTCATATGATCGCTCTTTCTAACATCACCACCACAAAAACACGTTTAGAAAAATTTTAACCATCTTTGTTTAATCATAAGCGATATTATCGCCAATAAACCTAAAGTGAATTGTGAAAAATAAACAAACCAATTCTGCATGATTTTGAAATCGAGAAGCTATGTGCATGACCGGCGACCCACGAATGGCATTGACCATATGCAAACGAAAGGGTGTATGCTTCCATGTTAATACATCTGGAAATGAAACAATCTTTCCACATGCAGCATATTCCAAAAATAACTTCCGCTTAACTTTGGCAATGGTCGATAATTCACCGTTTTCCTTGATGAGGAAGGACGACATTTTCATAACAGCATTTATCAAAACACAATAGCTGACGAGTCGACGGTTTTGTCTTCTCCAGTGGATGGAGGATAGACACAATTCAGTCATTTAAACACTATCATAACCTCAGCAGACAACACAATACATAAAGTATTCGCACTGTGAACAGCTTCTCCCAAACACTCACCGTTTTTTTGTTCCTAAGTCCTCCGGTTATTATTGGAGATCAGCCGCATGAAGTCTCACATGGGTGGGAAGTATACGTGTCTCAGAGCAAAAAATCGATTTGAAATATGGCACGAGCTCACACGTGATTGCAATGCACTCCTCCTTGCTGTTCAGTTTTTGAATTTCCACTGGATTGTGTACTCCATCCCAAAAATTTCCCAAAACAAGTTTCAAAAATCCAAAAATGAACAGCAAAGAGGAGTGCCTCGTGATCAAGTGTGGTCTCGCGCAATATCTCAGATCGACTTTTTGATCTGAGCTATGCAGATTTCTCACCCATGCTCGACCATGTGCGGCTGGTCTTCAATAGTAACCGGACGACTTAGGAACAACAAAACGGTGAGTGTTTGAGAAAAGCCGTTCACTATGCGAACAATCATTTATTCATTGTTTTGTCTGCTGAAGTGATGATAGTGTTTAATTGACTGGATTGCGTTTCTATTTGTTTCTTCCAGACAATGAAGAAGGCAGAACCGCCGAAACTTCAGCCATTTTGAATTAAATGTTTGTATTAAATGTTGTAACAACAATCTCATGTTTGTTCACTAAGGAAAGCAGTGAATCTTCCTACATTCTACAAGGCAAAATTAAAACGGTATAATGGTGGTGAATGGATAACCATAATGGAGCAATAAACACTTGTACCCGACACCTAAGTTCCTGTGAACGAAACATCTGTTTTACGTCCAGATTTTTGACGCATTTGATACGACTTGGTATCAACTCTTGCCGTCCCAGTTGCCCCATTAGTAAGTGGCTCTGCTTCCATCGTTCTATTTCCGCTTTATAAGTCAATTTGTGGATGTATTTTGTCAGCACTTTCCGTGGTTTTCATTTGCGGAGTTTTTTCAAATAAATGAGAATGGAAAAACGTAGGTATATAACGAGAATAGCGCAATTAAGGAGTTCATAGATGTATAGTTCATAGATGCATTATATACGAGTTCATAGATGATTTTTTTTTTACAAAAAAGAAGACATGTGTACACCGATAACTACTGTACAAGTGTTTCCCTTAAACACTCTCTACAGACGCTGACCTTCACGCCCTTCCTGAAGCCAAAAATCGCGTAAAATTTGGAGTGATCGCACTGCAAGAAACAAAAATCATGAACGCCCACGCACGCCAACTAAAGAATGGGACCCTTGTCATCTGCGGAGAAAAATTCTCATTACGAAATGTCGATGGCGTACGCTTTGTCGTCTACTCCTCCATTTTTCATCTCGTCGACTTGAGCGAGATCCTCTATCTCGCATGGCCGTCCTTTATCTTCAACAAATGGATCGTACGAAGATCACTATCATCAATCACTACTCATAGACCGAGGCAGTCGATGAGCACGAATTGGAGGCGTTCTACCATCAGTTGGAGGAACTTTATCTGCAATGATAAACCGTATTATAAATTTGTTGTCGGAGAGCTCAACGCCAGAATAGGAAAGGCCAATGAGAGCGAATACAGGATCGGAAGTTTTGGATTAGGAGAAAGAAATGAGGATGGAAACCGTCTCGCAGGACTCCTGTTTGTAGCGCGTCTTCCATGAAAACTTGTTTTTCCAGAAGAATGAAAGCACCCGCTGAACATGGAAGCCCCTAACGGCATGACTCATGCGGAGATCGACCACATTTTGACAAATAGAAAATAATGCCTACTTGACAAATCGGTAGTCCCGTCATTCAGTACTGGTTCGGACCACTACCTTCTTCGCGGGGAGATTCGATACAGCCGTAAGCCAGAAAACAATTCACTGCATTAACCACGGGGAAAAAGTTTAGCTGTGTACGACGAGAACATTCAGAACGAAGTCCTATCCAAGAGTGGAGGATTAAAGAAGACCCGACCAAAGACTACGAGCTGTTTGTCAAACGACTTAAAAGTTGTGCCGAATTCGCCTCAGTTCCTCGAGCAAGATCAGATCGCATCACAATTACTTCACGGAGCTGCTCGAGAAAAGAAGGAAACCGAAGCTTGGTCTCACATCGATAGTGGAATATAGAGCGACCGGTTATATAACGGATTATTCATGTGCTGCTGTAATCATTTTAATGCTGCATTTTATTTGCTAGAGATGATGATCAACTGAGAATAAATAAAAAAGATCACGTCTTCATGCAGCTGTAAATTTGTATGCTTGAAAACAACAGTGTACAGGTGACTGGACATTGATATAGCCTTCACTATGTAGGCATTATCACTTGTACTATACTTGGTCCCGTTAACCTCCGAAAGACTCGACCTGTCCGCAGTAAACTCTCCATTCGTTCCAAACTTCCTATTCATCGAAGTCGCCCAGAATGTTTCGTTCTCTCGAAAAACATAGCTCATATTACTCCCGTTTCAAACCCCAAAATCCGCGGTAGTGAAAAATAACCCGCGATTACACTCTCTGAAGGTCGACTTGCGATGAAAAGCATGAAGACAGGCACAGCTCCAGGAGCCGATAATATCACCGCCGATTTCTTTAGAAATGGAGGCCACAAATTACATATACTTCTCGCAACACACATGACATCTTACCTTCAGAAAGAGAAAATCCCAGGCCAGATCAGCACATCGCGTACTGCCATCCCATCCAAGAAAAGTGACCGATTTGATGCTCGTAACTACACGCCAATATGTTTTTTGGGTGGAGTTTACACGCTACTCATGTAGATTATGCTGTAGTGCATATCAAGGACATTGGATGGAGCACAATGAGGTGGATTCTGACAAGGATTTTCTTCATGAACCCCATCGAAACCGTGTGACAGGTCATAGAACACTGTCTGAAGTATCACCTAACTTTTGTCCTAACCTTTATCAACTACGAGAAAGCGTTTGACGTCGAAACGAGTGGAATCCTAAGAGCGCACGTTGACCAAGGAGTGGACACGTCCTAAATGTAAACGATAACCGAGTGTTTTTGGAAGTGCATCACAAATGTTCAGCTTTTTCACCCAATCCTCACCATACCGATAAGAAAAGGGGTTAGACAAGCCGAAACAATATCGCCAAAGCTGTTTACTACCTTACTGCAGTGGATAACGAAGTTATTCGATTGGGATGAGAAAGGCATATGTACTGATGGAAAATTCTTACCAAACTCTCGATTCGCTGACGACATCGTCATCTTCTTAAGAAGTACCAAAGAAGAAGAGACGATGATCAATAAGTTCAAAGAAGCAAGAAAAAGAAAGATTAGACTCTGCACAAATCGTAAGAAGACCCAGTTCATGAAAAACCCACGATGCGAAGGCTATCAGACTAAACTGGATAGTTCTCTGATTGCAAAGGCTACCTCGTACATATACCTTGAGCGATCAATGAACATGGAAAATAACACGAAGGAGGAATTTGGCAGAAGGAGAGCACCTTGGGCCGCATTCGGACCCCTCAAGGAAACCATCAACCAACTGAAGGAGCCGAAAATTCTCACCAAACTTTTCGAATCAACTGTGCTCCCACCGTTGTTGTGCTGCAAGAACGTCGGCTGATACTTCAAACACGTCAAGAATACTGTGCACCACTCATGGAGGGCTTGAACGATGTCTTCTGAAGCATATCGGCGCTCTCAATATCTGGCCGGAAAGCAGAGCTCTGATCATCGAAGTCTGTCACATCTTTGGGATCTAGGAGAATCTACATCGATAGCGAAACACAGATGGGTCTGTTATATAATGAGAAGAACAGAGGACAGATAGACGAAAAGAACTGTGGGGTGGAAATTACGAGGATGCAGACGTCCTCAAGGACGACCACCTACACCTTGGGCGGACGTGCTCGTAACTAAAGTCAATCAGCTTTACTAGTAGCTGCAATTATTTTTCGGGATCACGGTGTGAGACTCACACGCGCCATCATGCCCGAATAAAACCATCGCTATCGACGACTGCTAGGGAAAAAACGAATGGGGAATGTGCTGGGGTCCACACAACTCGTGAAGACAGACCGTCCAAGTATCCAAGTAAGTAAGTATGTGTATGTGAAAACACATAGCTGAACTACTAGCCATTTTAAGGACAGACAGTTCTTTGTAACACCGAGTATACATCTTCATTACAATTCACTTATGCAAACCTTTTCAACGAATTAGCAGCTAATGGCGGCGAAAATATGTTCTTAAGTGCCGAAAGTTCTGAAATACAGCTGAGAAATTTCTGTGCACTCCTGAACAACAACGGTATCCTGAAACCCGCATTTTTTTTACAAGCAATGGTCTCCCACTTTTTGCATATTATTAAGTATACAAGTAGCTTTTCAGATCTGACGCCCATTACAAGAAGTTCAATTGGATAAGCTATCGATTGAATACGTGAGGTACAACATAACGCTTTTGTGCGGAAAAATAAACGGCCACCAAGAAATTTATTTCATATCAACTCCAGCTGGTCTTACTGCTCAGTTATTTACAGGAGGAAATCCACTCACCTAGGACTCTACTTATTAACATATTTTTACGCGCTCCACATGACATGCTCAGATCAGGCAATTACTGAACAATCAATGTTTTTGCAGCAAATTTCACATATTTCATATGAATTGAACCTTAGTTTCACTGGAGACGCTGGCTATTATAGTCATAAACAATTCTCGTCGGTTTTCCTCTAGAGTTAAGGATTCTTTCATTGGAAAGTGGTCAACCATCGTGGTCACGACCTTCTAAGGTCCGCATTTGTACTTGCGGTGAAAGGTGTCCATTTTGAAAATGGGTTCAAAGTTGACTATAAAGGAAGCACTGCAAAACGCACGAGTTCTTGTATGTTTTGCACACGATATGTTCCACAATTTTGGAAATGTTTTCTTATTTCCCTGAATTTTAAATGCGAACATGTACATAGCGTTGCCGATTCTTTAACTCCATACATATAAAGATGATGACTCTAATCATGTCGTACAGACAAATTACAAGTAACTCTGTTTGATTCCTAGGCGTTAGTTCAACGACGCTTCAGGCACACCAAGCCTCTAATATCGGCGGGATCGGGAGATTGATACCAGACATGTCTGCGAACAGTTCACAACCTTCGATCCACATAAAACGCTCAAGTTACGGCTATCTCAGGACTCCAAGAAGAATTGATTCGATCACAACTCAACGACATTCGTGACCAAAAGAAAATCCTCGAGCAGCAGCCGAGTCCACAAGCCAAATGTTCGAGGATTACCGTAGATGATGGAGGCAAGAAAGCGAATCGAATGCAAGACGTGCTAGGATCCACAACGAGTGATACATGTCATGTCGGGTCATGAGGAAATAAAGGATTCATGTATATTTTATGAAACAAAGAAAAGTCTTGATGTGAGCTTTTCAACAATGTAAGTCTTTTTCAATAAATCCACAATAATCCATATTGACTCTGTCTCATTTTGGTGGTTTTCTCTGGTGGTTTTTTTTGCTAAGCGCTTCGTATACAGTCGATAGCTCCAAAAACACATACAGCTTGCTAAACGTGGTCCGCGAAAAAGGTCCTCGAACTTTTCACACGTGCGTTCGGCTATCGCTCATGGATTTTTCGCCTTTGTCATGGCACTGAATGTCGTTGAATGCTGTTCGAGGCGATTCTTCTTGAAATCACGGGATAACCGAGCCAGAGCGTTTCTATTTCGACTGCAGGAAGTGAACTGTTGGAACGACTGCGAAACACTGAATTGAAAAAGGAGCTCGAAATGCACAATTGATAATTAGAGCAATGGACCCACAAACTATGAAGGAAACTTTGAAGAACATGACCGGCAACAATGAAAATGGGAAGAAAATTGGCTTTATACCACGATTTAGTTAATGAGGATGGAAGGTGATAACTTGTAAAACTTTGAGACAATAGGTGGATTCCACATATCAACTAGTATAAAACTCCTGAGGCAGCATTAACTGCTAATGTAAACCGTGAGAAGGATATCTGGTAATCAATGCGCCTCATTGTGACACATTAAATGAAGTCGTGTTCTTCACTATAATAATAGTGAAAGAAGGACATGATGTTCACCCCATAAATAAAGATTCCATTGTTTTCAATTATTCTGCATATTTTTTCACAACTAAATCGTACTAACCGTATAGTAAATACACGGAAAGAGAACCTGTTCGTACTAGGGCACCACATGCACTTCGGTTCTTGTAAACATTCATTGCAGGTTTGGAGCAACGAGCAGGGAAGCGGACAGTAGGAGAGATTTTGACCGGGGGGAATCGGTGGTAGAGTAGACAGTAGTCGATGTGGCTGGTTTGATGAAGAGACCCGATCCAGTTCACGATCTTGTTGCTCCTTTCTCAGTAAGACTAGATAAGCACAAATATTTGTATCATGATTTATAAAAATCATTACCAATTATTGCCTACCTTCGTCAGACAGAGAAATACAAGAAGCTTTTCCTTCCGCTGTATACCAGTTACAATGAGCTAGTAACTTGCAACTACGACAATCGTTCGCCATCCCGCAAGGACGTGGCGGCGGAGGATCTCGAGCAAGAGAACATTTTTCCCAGGTTGTTAACAACACCTAGAAGCATATTGTTAACCGAGAAGCACAATTTCGTTATTCGAATTATCGAAATCTAGTTAACTGCAGCTGACTTCGTCTTTCAGTCCACGTAATTGCACCGACAGTTTAAAAATGACTACCCCATCTAAGCCTACAAAAACCAAAAGATTAGTTGAGGAAGCATATACAAGAAATCAGAAGCCCTTAAACTGTTTCCACACAAAGAAGTTCAGCTTTTTTTATTCTAGATAAATGCATTTTGCTTCAATCGCCAAGTCCGCTTTTCAAAATACATGCACACTTCATCACGGCCTCTGCATATGCTACTTTTGAAATTCGAAGCGTTGCTTTCTAAAATGGATACGGAGAGTACTGATGCTTCATTAGACGAAACCTGAATGATTAAGCAATGCCTTAAACTTAAAACTCTTACTTTTATTGTGTTTCTTTACTTCATATAACTATTCTTACTTTTTTTACTGTTTGGCCAGCTTTCGCGAAAGCTATGTGGCGCCTGTTACGCAGGATATCAATTGGCCCTTTTAGAATATTTTCTTCATGCGCGTTTCATCAGTTAACTGGATACGAACGTCCGCAAAAATGAAAATAGTAGTAACATCCTTAGGTATCTGGTAATGAATGTAGACTTTGCAATGGACTAGAAATGGAACTAATACCTTGGATGATTCATTAAGGCATGAACCATAATAAGCTGCTTTTAGTTGCTTATTATAATAACTTGATAAGGAAACGACGCGTAGTTAAAAAGCTTACACTTTTTATATGGACCGGCTGTTCTATTTCGTGTGGCTCTACACAAATTCACACGGTTACTTTCCTTCAAAATCATCAAAGGTCATCAACCAAAACGGTGAGCTGTTTCGTGGATTGTAGTGATCAGTGACCTAATTGTTTAACAGTCTTATAAATGGTCTCCTTGAATGCGCGTGTTTCCTCTTAAAGTTTACGTCCCACAGTGATTGATCAAAGCCGAACACACACTTCATCCATTTGTTATGCATGCCTACTTGTCGTTAAGTATCGTTGCACCAACAACTTAGCAGTAAACAACAGATGACATATTTACAAGAACTGAAACTTGAAGACCAGTTTTAATTCAAAATACACTGCTCAGTAGCCTTGTATACAGTGCCTAAAACTGGATAGTTATGTCAATCCATACCTTAACTGCTGAACTGTGACATTTCCACCACCTTCATTGAGGGCACACGTCTTCTTAAACATTTATTAACAGTCATCCATTTTTACTTCAATTTTAATTCGGTTGAGTTCTCCCTCGTTTTGCTTCACCACTCTGCTCTTTCGTTGTATAGTCAATTCAGTGCAGTGCAGTACTGAACAGATGTGAGCAAAGCTAACGGTATGTCGAACACGCACTCTTCTAGATGGTTAATGAACAGGAGTAAAGATGTATGGTCTCGGGTAAATATGATAGCAAACGGATTGTTCTCAAGTATGACAGTATGCAGCATCAGAGGACATGGTAGGCAACCAAATCCACTGAAAAACTTCCATTTGCTTAAAACAATAATTAACGAGTCGCGACAAATTTGTTACACGTTGATTTGCAGGATTAGCACAGTTCACGAGCAATTTGGCAGTGGCATATGCCTAGCAACGATCACGTAGAAGTTGGTTTCAGCGCATTAAACGCTTTTTTAAAGTAGCGGTTGTACAAATACTTTCATCACGAAAACCTCACGTTATACGTTGTACCACGATAACAAAGGTTTTGTCATCGCCTTGCCACACAGCTCAATCTGATGTTGACCCACTATGAAGTGAGTCAGTGAAATTTTCAACTACCCATGACCTCAAGACAGCGATCGCCTATGTATAAGGACTGTTCCGCGAGGTGCAGCACATTAAGCGTTCTCAGGGGCTCGTCGTGTAAGTGATTATTTCAGTACCAATGATGGTGGATTAGCCAGAAAACTCGCTTCTCCTCGGATGTCCTACTTCATGATTTCGCAGATGAGTTCCTAACTGGTGCAGTGAAAAGGATATTTTCCGCTTCTTATACATAGTTCAACCACTGAATTCTACTTTTGTGGCATGAATTGCCGACTGTTACCCAATAGCCGGTTTCTTGGGGTATAATGAAATTGATCAACCATATTACTGATCTGTTTTCTTCATTAACGGTATCTAGTTTTGTACACACCTCATAATTCATGCTAAATTCCTTCCCTCCTTCACCATTGATGCATTGGAGAATCCATTTTTCACTGTTTGTATACGTTAGTTATAATTCTTTGCATAAGCTTATACGTTTGTCAGGTACCAAAAAGCAAACTTAGCCTCTTCGGAGCTTCACGTTGAACTCCTAGTGGAAAACACTTTTTTAGCTCGACTAACCCATTCTGGAAAACGAACTCCTGCAGAACATCCCCGTTCATACTCAACAACAAAAAACAGAAAATAAAACATTAAGTAAAGTGAAAATCATGCCGGAAAAAGTTCTATAATAGAACAACAGTCAAATTTTTTTGTTATAAATTGTGGTTACTCTACTCAACAGAGTGGTGGTAGCCCTTACAACCCTAAGAATCAGTAGTAAACTGCTTCACCACCAATATTTTTAGAGAAAAGGAGAAAACGACGCCAGAAACAAATTCAATTGAAGAATCTCTTTAAAATTCAAAGAAAAGATGTGACTTCTACACAAATGATTTCAGCAATACATGACTGAAGGTATCAATACCTTAAAAGTCAGACTTTCTGTAAACCACAGCAAGAGTACTTAATATGTGTAATTTCTACGAACTGTTGTTAACTAGACTATAGGTTGGTGCCAGTTGTTGTTGTCGTTGTTGTCATTAAGTGGCTAACGTTTCAACCACTTTGCATTCTTCAGAACCAGAACATATTTTATCTAAAGCTGTCCATATAGCATAATGTGGTAGATAGCATATGAGCCACAGCAAAGTGTAATCGCAAATTCGAAGCCCAACTAAGATTTCCCAGTTTTTCTCTTATTTTAGCACCCCTGTGGTTGCATTTCACGTAATGCCTTACCATGAAAACCGAATGGGCAGTAAATAGAAAGTTAAACGTTGTGGTAGCCGCTGCATATCTATAGAATTAATGAAGATCAACTCCATAACGCCACTTTGTTAAAAACTACACAGCGTTTTGTAAGGTCTTAGAGCACCCGCGTGTTGTTCATATAGGATGACAAGTGAATCCCACAAAGGTCAAAAAATCAACCTAACACGTCAGGTCACGTCTGAAAGTGAAGCACTTATCTTTCCGGTTCATTTTAGGACTTTCGAAATTTAACCTAAACACTTCAAAAGTTTTTGCGCGTTGATTTCTTTATTGCTGTGAAAAGACTGAAAAAATTGTAACAGTTCCTTCAAAATCATTACCGGTACCTAGAGTATTGCCCTAAGTTCCAAGTTTCCCACTTAGATGTTGCCTTATGCGGACATCGAGTGGTCCAAAAAAATGGACCTAAAAGGGGAATGCCTCACTACCACACGTGACTATGCGCCTTTTAAGATCGATTTTTTCATCTGGATCGGTTTCAAAGATTAGAAAAAGGGATATGAAACAAAATTTACTTTTTTATTCACTGTCTATTTTTTTCATGGTATGGTGTGTGTGAAATACAACTACTACAGTGCTGAAATATTTGCGATCCTGAAAGCTAGGCCAGACCGAACAGCGATTACCTTTTCCCTGGACTTACCTGTTACACACGGCACCACTGAGGCCCGTGTCTCCCGATCCAGTTGACAAGTGATTGCTGAAGGCAGTGTTAGGTAGAGAACTAGCTGAAGAAAAGGCGAAGCAAGGGCCTCAGTGATGTCATGCGTAACACAAGAGCACCCTGGAAGAGTAATCGCGATTCGATCTGGCCTGCGGTCCAAGTTGTGGAAATATCTTGGCATCGTAGTGGATAGGTGATATTTCCGAGAGATATGCATACCGTAGCATCCTAACCTACCATCTATTCAAAAGTTTGGACTTCATTAATACTTTAGCTCCCCTCCCCCAAACGACGAAATCGATATAAAATTTCGTATATCTTCGAGCGAAACACTCAAAGTTCTTAGCTACTACCGCGCAAAAAGGTTTAGTTCGAACCTTACAGCTACGCAAAAAACTGGTATGTGACATGTTCTAGAGCTAATAAAATCAAAGACTATTAGGTTATCGGTTAGTGATAAGGGTGGAGAGTTTGAAGTAATTCCTCGCCAGTTAGATGTCGATATAACAAAAAAACATCTTGAAGACGCATCTCTTTATCGCGCATCTACTGAAAAAGAATTCAGAATTCAAAATCGAAAACTGAACAGCGAATGGGTCAAGACGGCAAGCGCAGCAGGTTTAAAACCAGCAGACATTTCGCATCTTAAGATCGAAGTGCCGACGTGTCCCGTCCCATACTTATCCCATAAGTTATATGCGACCCATAAGTTAATATGCGCTGATGATCTGGCGTCTACCGACCCCTCCACTGTTCAAGTGAGACCCATCATCAGTTGTGTAAACGGGCCTACGGATAGAATTGCTTGGTTTATAAACCTAATCCTCAACCAGTTGCTTAGGCACATACCAGCCCATCTCACGAACACCCAAATGTTCCTAGACCGTCTGCGTAACGCACGTCCCAAAAGCGCGTACGTTATGGAGTCGTTCGACGTTACCGCCCTTTACACTGACGTGTCGAACGACTCCGCAATGCAAGCCATCCGCGAGCTTCTTGAGCAACACGAAGGAGCAATTAACATGTATGGCTTTTCGATTCAGCAGCTTATGGTGCTCCTGAAGTTTAAACTGCTCGATCTTCAGATGGTCCGGGAAATATTACGCGCAAATTAGAGGGTTAGCAATGGGACAGCGACTGGCACCAACCCCTGCCGTTGCCTTTATGTCTAAGGTGGAAGCACCAGTAATCGATCTCAGGCCGTCACTCTACTGTAGGTATATAGATGATTGTTTTGCTCCATCTGCTCCACACAAGAAGAGATGGACAAATGCTTTAAGTTACTGAATGAACAGTAAGAGTACATAAAATTCACCTGAGAGAAACCAAAAGAAAACTGGTTTCCACTTCTAAACCTTCAAATTAACCTATGCTAGAACGGCTACAACACAAAAATGTATCGAAAGCCAAACAGTAAGAATATAGTGGTTCATTACCGTTCCTCTCGACCCTCACACACTAAAAGGGCACTTATAAGAAATATGTTTCGAACCGCCGCCAGCGTGTGCACAGGTAGACAGCAGAGGGAAGAATCCTCGAAACTGGCGCGGCAAATAGGCATTTCAAATGGTTACGAAACTGTAGCTTCTCGGCATAGGTATCGAGGAAATCCCACGCCCCAAAGCGATAATTCTACCGAAAACAAGGCTCCGTTCCTGTTGCCCTTTATTTCAAACGAAATAAGTGCAGCTATAAAACACTGCTTAATAAGGGCTGGTCTAGAAGATTCCGTAAGAGTGGTAGAAATACACCGGACACCCTAAGACGCCAGCTAGTTCGCAACCACCTATACGACCGTCTATGTACAACAAAAAACTGCATAATTTGCCCAAATGGTAGAGACGGTGATTGCATGAGTTCGGGTACAGTCTATCTGATCTCTTGTAAAGCGTGCGGGCACGAATATGTTGGTGAAACGGGTAGACCGCTCTGCGTCCGCATAAAAGAACACCTAGTCGGTAAATCTAAACTAAAACACAATACTCCACTAGGCGCGCATAGGATGCAGGAACACAACGGAGAAGATTTTGAGGTAGGAGTCACTATCCTTACGCAGGAATCGAAAACATCAGCGCGAAAAACTCTTGAAGCGTTTTGGATCAATGCCAAAAATTCAAAAATGAACCGCAAGGAGGAGTGTCTTGTCATCACGCGTGACCTAGCGCCATACCTCAGGCTGATCCAATGATCTGACATGGACCCAGTTATCGACCATGTATTACTCTGTGCGGCGGCTGTCCATCAACTAACTTAAATACAACAAATAAACGGTAGGTGCTTGAATGAAGCTGTTTCTTATGCGAATGCAAATCGATTTGTCAAGTTTTATCTGCTAGGATTACGAAAGTGTTTGACTGAGTAGATCACATCTCAATTTGACCTTTCCAGGCTCTGAAAAAGGCGAAAGCGCCGAAACGTCAGCTATTGTGTTCTAATAAATTCTATATTAACAACCTCGTGTCTGCTTATTGAAGAAAAACATTAAATCAACAAGGATAGTTCGTAAGAATAACGTATTAAGATGTGGAGTCTTTGATGATGACGAAGACGTCGAAACGTTAGCCGAGATAAATATATTCATCAGCCTCGTGTAAGCTCAACAGTTTAAAAACATAGTGTATTAAGAATTCTTGTACAGAATATCTAGACATATTCACTAAACGATAGTCATAAATGTTTGTTAAACTAAAGTTTAACGAAACTGGTAAGTTCGGTTCTGCTTTAATGACAAATTCTAGTAGTGACCGCCAGTAACCAAACTCTGTAATTGTTTTCATCAAATTTTAATTTTACTTAAAACTATGACCTCTAATCTAAATGCATTTGAGAAACGATAATAACAGGTGAAATATTAAACCTGGTGCCTATTTTGGAATAAATCCCTATTTTTACATAAAACTACTTACTCCATATATCTTTTCACTGATTTATGCTAAATACCTAAATGATCTTAGTCTTCTTTTTTCATTCTCATTTGTTAAACCGAAAACGGAAAAAATTAAGCGATTTAAAATTACATGTTCACGAAAGGACGTAAAGTAGTGAATGAGTAATAAAGTCAGCCAGTTACCTGACGAGGCAAATGTTAACGAAACTAAACGCAAATTCTGTTTCAAAAACTTTGTACTACAAAGCATCGCTACTGTTGAAGCAAAGTGCGTTAAGAGCTGTAGTGTCTAGGCGTAATCAATCTGAAACACCCGATTTTACAAAATAAAAAGCTTAACTGCACGATAGAGGAAAAATAAAGAAACAGAGACTAAACGCTCATAAGTCGACTATTCAATTGGAACGCAGCCAGATAGCAGATCTCTCTGACCGAATTACTAAATTTTGAAGCAGCTCGAAAATTTCGCATAAGAACAGGTTTCCGAAAATAAAAACACTTCTAGGTAAACCATCGATCAGAGTATTTCAGTGTTTTGTACTAACATAATCAATTTTTTATTGCGAGATTTAGTAGAATTTTGTCGAACAGAACATGAAGATCTGTCCATATGCACCAATAATGTTTGCACAGGGCTGTTGAAAAACTCACAAGGGTGGTGCTTCATTGCTACTTATTTCCCAGGTCTCTAGATTCATGGATTGTGGAAGAAACATGTTGCATATAATCCAATTGAAAAGGTAAAGATTTTCATGCATAGATTGTTTTAATACCAGCATCAAACTCCCACTTTACGCTTGATTGTGAAGCAAGAATTTCTTACGCTTCCTCTTAAATTCGAACAAATGAAGCATGCTTATTCTTCTTTACCTGTCCATCAAGGCAATCACGATCGTTAGGAAGGCACTGGTCTCCTGTAGGACACCAACCACATCCAGGTTCAGAAATACACGATACGCAGTCAATTTGCTTGTCACATATTTGTTGCGCCTGTCTAAACTATATATATGTATATATATATGTATATATATGTATACAAAGAGAGAGAAAGAGAGAGGAAAAGAGAAGTGCGTAACACAATGGTTACAGGTGCCATGCAATACAAAGAGGGCCGTTGGCTCAATCCCAAGTCCCAGTAAACCAACCTCATCCATGACTGTGAGGTCAATCAACAACTTGCCTGGGAGAACAAAAACTGACCTGATACATGCATTCAATTATCCCTAAACGAAGTCACATGCATGAATCACTATGGCATTAATCAACAGCGAACACTTTATCCCGAAAACCTGACGCTGTTAAGGCATTCCCAAATGTTCACCATAGATGATCCACCCACTCCCAACCAAATATACCATTCGAAAGAACAGAAATATACTCATAGGATTAGATTGTAACATCGAGGTATTTTGTACATGCAGATAGTAAAGAATTTCTACCTGAGTGCCGTGTTCCTACATTCCGACATGGATTTAGGAGATTCGTTCTTAATGAATGACAAAAACGACTGCTTGTAGCTGACGAAAGGATAAAATTTAACACACACGCGATCGGTGAACACGCACTTAACTCCATCGGACAAAGATCGACATTCGTCCGGTCGTGTAGCCGAAGAACATTTAGCTGAACTTGATACTGATTAGAAATGCAGAAGATATTACGAATGTGAATGATCTAAATTTTACTACCAATCAGTTTTCCACTGTCATTAAACGAAAAATGTTGAATGGTGTACTGTCTCCTTAGTTACGATTAGAAAGACCAAGAAGAAACTTCACATACAGCCAGTGCACGGTATAACTGACCACTTTACATCATACTATTTTCATCTCACTGCTCATTTCCATGAGACAAAAACTCTAGCTCGGATATATTGTAAAGTAACGAGATAAATGCATTCAAAGGTATATCAAATGTTTGGGAGGTTTTCTTTAAAGAAGCTCAACCACCATATCTGAAAAACTATAAACAGAAAATTTGGAAAGACAATGATCGAATTTTGTTGTAAAATTTCAAATACTAGCAAGAATGATGCACTTTTTTTTACATGACACAACACCATGTGTTTTTAGGAGCCCACAATTGATCTGAGTTGAAGCGAAACTCTGAAGGTACGCCACAACTCTGCCTACTCAAGCAGAAATATGAGTAAGAACATCAGTCATTATTCTGTCCGCTTGGATACTGTTTTTACAATCGCCATCTTCTTCCTGCTGCTTTGATTTGGGTAGATGTTCCAATCATTGATTCATTGAAGCTATTCTTATTCCTACATATAGCTCCTTGCTAATCTCATTATTCCTACATTGTTGTACAAAGTGTATTGTTCATACCTAAGTTTAATTAGCCAAGCCTGGTATACACTTTGTGGCAATAAAGAGAATTACTGCGTAGCAAATCATACGAAGGTTTTCATGTTAACAAAAACTTCTCCATTTGTTGATTCAACTAACTATATTCCATTGAACTAACTAAAACGACTTATCTCTTTCAGTGTGTAAATTTTCGATCTCTGTAGTAACAGTGATAGTATTATTTTACAAAATTGGAAGTACTGAGGATAAGGCGCTGCAATGACAGTGATTCCGTTCATAACACGGACGCCCAACCTAGTCAAATGCTGGCTAGACCCCCCAATCATCGGTTTCATTCAGTCAACCGTTTCTCGGGGATCACAAAATTGGTATCAGATTTGTTTAGATAAGCACACTGCCTCTAGTCTAAGCGGAAACCATACAGAACAGCTATTTCAGGACTAAGGGAAGAATCAACTCGACCAGCATTCAACGACATTCATGACAAGAAGAAAAATTCTCAGGCAGTCGTCGAGACCACAAGCGAAATGTTCGAAGACCTTCGTGCACGATATACAAAATGCAAAAAGTGCTGGTATCCGTAAAATAAATAATCCCAAGTGATGTAAAAAGAAAAAATGCTTAAAATGAGGCTTTTTTTCGCAAGTGGGCAATGTAAAAGAGGTATCACTAACCTGCTGTAAACCGCCAAACATCATTCAACATCCTCCCATTGAATCCACCCCATATGAATAACTCATCATTAGTTGCTACTGCAGTGTGCCCATACCGCCTTAGTTCAGTAGCATCAGAAGAAATATTATACCACTGTTTACAGGCTGAAATACAATAAAAGTAAGAAAAAAGAATAATAAACAACAGCAATGACTAAAACATTAGATTCATGTTTATGAAAACTAATAAGATTTACGAGGAGCAATAATATAACTCTGCTGCATCCCTGATAAAGAAATGCAAACCAACTAGCCCATAATATGGTTTGAAATGTGACATACGAGCAGATACTCCGTGTACGGCAAAGGCACCTCGATGGCTCGACAATTAAAAATACCGCTGGAACTTGTGCTATACAATTATTGTAACCTACCAATATCATAGACCTGAACCATTGATGAAAAACATTCTTGTTTTGAACGAGATTCACTTGTATTGTAACCACTTCCGCCAACCACTATGATAAGGCCGTTGAGGATCGTTGCAGTATGTAGAAATAGTTGTATACCAGAAGGAGGAAGATTAGTCCTAGAAAAATGAATTCATAAAGCTGATAAAAAACACGATACTCTAAACTAACCATTTCTCATTTTTTACTTCATATTTCATCAAACTATCCGTGAGATTGTTCTGCGTCTTCGACCACATCGTCCCTCCATATATGAAGATAACATCACCCTAAACAAACTGCAAAATTATACCAAAGTTAAAGCTAACAGCACTAAAATTTACTATATATTAAACAAGCGACGCGAAAAAAAAAGACTGATTAGCAACTAGAAAGTCGCTTGAGCGAAAAATGACGCATAAGTACCATTCAATAAATACGTAACGTACAAAGAATAAATGGTAGCATGGCTACATAAAGTAGTAAACGACAGTTATTAACGTCCACAAGCAGTTAAAACATTCCAGAACCTCGGCGTTTAACGGGTCTTCCTCAACGAAAGAACTTCCTCCTTTGGGATGACAGCACAAACAACTACCCTTGCGGGCGATTCAAACAAATATCGAGCTGGATTTCCCATAATGCTACATTGTTTCCTAGTAACTATAAAATTTGGAGAATTGTAAAAAGAACAGTTTTGTTTATTGAAAAGAGTACGCTCTATTGCCCGAGTGCGTATACTATGCGCTATGTGTTACTACTGTCAACGATCCAACCACATTGTTTTCAGCCTTTGGTGCTTTCTTCTGTAAGCTGAGTATATCCAACTTTTTCTCTATGATATAATATGTATCCATTCTAAGCAATATCAACGACTTATGATATCGATAGAAAATGAAATAAGAATGCGTTGTTGGTTCAGAATTGAACTTTGTGAACTTTGAATACTGCAGTATAGTTCCTTTCTCTGCAAATCCTAGTGCTTTTATATCCACGGAAGAACTTGAGAGGTTGAGGACAAGTTGTTACACCTTCCATTGATTTCCATTTGTTTTATTTTTGCAGTTTATAGTTGGTATGCGTCTACTAAGCGTTCTTTACATTATACTTGCCTTTGTTTAACTGCTTTAGACATGTGCATGCTGTTACAGCACATAAAATGTTCCTATATTTTTATGTTTTCTACTTTTATTGAGGCATTCGACATTACGTCCTCCATGTCGCCTTACCATTAAAAGCAAAAAAGTGAACGGTTTCTTTGTTTCGCTTTCGTTCTACTTTTATTTAAAGTGATTTGTCGCTATATTATCTACACTCTAATATCTTAAACTCTCTTTTATCGCCAACAGTGCATTAACGGCATACATCACAACCATTGAGCAGTGCTCATGTAGAGCAAGCGAACTCGGTTCGACACAGACATCTTGCGAAGCGAAATATGCAGGTGGGGCCTTACCTTTAAACTGATTTTCGTTTGTGCTATACGAAACTGAAGATGGGCAGTTCGTTTCCGATTTTAAACCTAATTACATCACTGTGACAGACGCGGCCACTATCAGTATCAGATGGAAAGAATTAACAATTTTTACATTAGTGGGGTGAGGATAACGCAGTGGTCGGCGGCGCAATGCAATACACATGGGATCAATCGCTCCGCCTCAGGTTCACCCAATCCCACCCATCACTCGGGGTCGGCGAATTGGTACCGACTTGTCTGGAAGGATAGTAGCACTGGCTCGATACATCGGTCGGCTACAACGAGTCATTGTAAAGGCCAGAAATGTATTCAGTCACCTGTAACGATGCTTAATCAAGTCGTATGCACTGCGCATCGCTCAAGGATTCATCAACGCCGAGAGCTTTATTTTATTTTTTTTACTAACTACATCATTGTAAATCAAAGTAATTAGTAACTTTTTTAAAATCTACTTCCATTAAACCTCTGGAAGAATAATCAGTACCTCCTTTTGTGGCTAACGTTCCGAAGCCGTCATCTTCCCCACAGTTGCAATGAGTCGAGAGCCCACAGTGTGCCCTTCTTTCGGAACATCTGTGGGCTTCCAGATACATAGCCACTTTCCTAAGCACGCATGCCCTGACCGTCTACATCTTGATGGTTTTACTAGCCGTTTGTACATTTGTGCTAATGCATGTAAATGTAGACGATTCAACGCCAGAAGGCGAGTTTCATATTTTTTTTCAAGCGGCAGAGGCGAAACGAAAGTAATGGTATGATAAATGGACCAGTTATCGTAATCCTAGTAGTCTCTGCTACTACCATTTTATAAACTCCGTTTTTTAAATAACAAGTGTTCATTATGGAAAACACTTTGGATACTTGACTCGAATCACTGCGGCTCTGAAGAAGCGCTTAAACGTTTTCCACAAACATTTTATTAACCTTGTGAAGACTCATGAATATAACAACGTAATTACTTGGATATTTAAATAGTAGGATGGCCTTTCCTCACTGATTGTGCGGGGTCCAGTATAATCTCCACTTTTTTTTGGGAGATTTCGCCAGCTTAGCCACCGTGGTTCCTTGAAGTCCTAAGGCCAACCTGGGCAAAGTCTGCTCCAGGCAGTCGCCACCACAGACAGTCGCCGTCGTTGTGGATCAGAGGAAGACTTTCCACTATGCGACTAGTTTCATACCAGGACGGTGGTGGATCTTGGTATTGGTTTACTCTTGGCTGGGCTTCCTGATGGAAACGCCGAACTCAGACTCCTTCTCAGCTCGCGAAATCCTGCTGGGGTACGAACCCCCGCTGTAAATCGCAGTCCGATACTAGGAACACCCAGCCAAGATGAGGCGGTAACCCACTGGGAGGGCAACGTAATTAATAGCCGTCATTTTTCCAACGCCGCTTATTAAGAATCTTCGGAACTCCCTTATATGATGTTTATCTCATCTTTCGAAACGATTCCTACTATGTTATAGTTCCCAGGTTCGACTTTCTGTTAACCTCGGCATTGGAATATGAATGTGTCGTTTTCTTGTTCAACAATCGCGTGGTTTTTAAACAGCATACATTTACTTCCATAAAAACACAATACAATACAACACTAGCTGACGTTTCGGCAGTATCGCCTTCTTCAGAGCCTGGAAGGGTTACTGATATACAATCTACTAAGCCAAACGCTTCAATAACACTTACAAAAAGATGAAAAACTCTATGGTAATTACATGATCAACAGCTTCTCGAAAAACTCACCGCTTTTTACGTAACTTCCAATGAGCAAGTTTAGAACAGCCGATTGTAGTCGCATATGGTTGATGACTGCACCATCCCACATCAGAAATTGATGCGAACATACGGGGTCAGGTCGCATATGACCTCTGGGCATTCCTCCCTGCTATTCATTGTAGGGTTTTTGGCATTTATCCAAAAAGCCTCAAGAAGTTTTCGCGCTGGTGTTTTAGTCTCTTGTGCAAAGATATTGGCTTTTACTTCAAAAAACCAGAGGTCCTACGCGACCTGACCCCGTATGTTCGCATCAATTTCTGATGTGGGATGGTGCAGTCATCAACCACATGCGACTGTAATCAGCTGTTCTAAGCTTCCTCATTGGAAGTCATGTAAAAAGCGGTGGGTTTTTCGAGAAGCTGTTGATCATGTAATTACCATAGAGTTTTTTCGTCCTTTTGTAAGTGTTATTGAAGCGTTTGGCCTAGTAGATTGTATATCAGTATACTCTTCCAGGCTCTGAAGAAGACGATACTGCCGAAACGTCAGCTAGTGTTGTATTGTATTGTGTTTCTCTATGGAAGTAAATGTATGCTGTTTAAAAACCTCGCGATTGCTGAACAAGAAAACGACGCCTACTATGTTACTATGTGTTCCGAAACATGAAAAATAAAATATGAAAAAAACAGAAGTACAAAAAACAACAAAATGTAAAACAATATAATATAAATAAATATGTTAAAAACAAAAAAAGATATAAAATAAATGTTAATATGAAATATGTCACTATGAGTTCCGTGCTTTGATAATGATACGTCACGTCTTTAAAATCCTAAGATCCCTATCTACCGTTATGTGCTGATAAGCGATTGATTTTTGCAAAGTCGAAGCATGTCCGTGATTGCAGAAGTCGAATCAGCCTCCGCGAAGTTGATTCCTCCTGTAATCCTGAAACACTTGTGCTAGGGTGTTCCTAGGTCTTCATCACTGCCAGGAGCCATCTTTATGAATTGGAGGGAGCGAGTTCATCGCAAAACAATCGTGAATGTTTTTACATCTTCCAATTTCTTGACTTCTTTCATGTTCGTTTATTACCTTTATTTCACCTTTTCGTCGCAGTTTTCCACTTCAGCGATTAAAGTTTACAGAGTTAACAGTGGCCTACCATAAAACAGTCTTCGAGAATCGTTAGGAGAAAAACGAAGATGAGGACAACGTGCCGGTTTAGTGAAAAGGAAACCAGTATTTCATAAGAGCCGTTCTTTCCTAAAGTTTCGATAAATGAACCCCCTTTGACGCAGTAACTTAGGGTCTTCTAGACCCGTGGAAGATCTACTGCAACTACGTGCACATAATCTTGGTCAACAACTACACCTCGAAGTATTATAGAGTTGCTTGTGTTTTTCGGTTGTTAACTGTCGATTCCTCCCAACACTTTACAGCTTCGCCGTGGCCGGCAGGTGTTTCTTGGTGTCGAGTTGCCATATACAATGTGGAATTCATCTCTCTAGCACGGTCTTCCAAGCTTAAAGATTCCGACTTATCCAACCGGAAATCCAGTTAAGAGTAAATCAATACAAGGAATCGCCACCGTACTTGTATTGAACTAGTCGCATAGCGGCAAATCTCTCTCTGATGCACATGGGCGGCGACTGCCTGAGGTGGAGACGACTTGAGGAAGGCTTTGGCTAGGCTGGCCAAGTCCAATGGCTAAATCAGTAAATCCCCGACTTCAGCAGCACCCACAATGGGCGCTCCCATCTACGACATCGGGCGGCGAGACAACCAGTGATCAAATATCGGGTTGAACAACATGTCATTGGAAATGTACAAAACGAGAACTCCCACAACATGCTATTGAGGCTGGTCCTTACGCTCCGCGTATAACACCAGACCAGTCTCTTTAAGCGCTTACCTTCACGCTCTCCGCAGATGATCACATCAAATTCCATGCGGTCGCCCTAAAACGGATGAAGAGCAGAAAGACCAACATATGCCAATTAGATGACGAAACATTTGTCATTTGTGGAAGGAAATTACCGTTACGAAATATGGGAGGCGTTGGCTTTCTCATACACTCAACTATTTCCCATACTGTCACTTTAAACGAAATGCTACCACAGTGTTTGGCAATTCTTCGTCTCCAAATGGTGCATCAAAAGAAAGTCATTATCATCAACTATTACTCACCAGCTTGTACAGCTGACGAGAGCGAAATGCACTAGTTCGACTACCAGTTAGAGGAAATCATCTGCAATAAGAAGCCCTTCTATAAATTTGTTGTTGGCGACATCAACGCTAGAATAACAACGGACAACAAAAATGAATAGAGGATTGAGAAATTTAGAACAGGAAAACGAAATCAGAGTGGAGAAACCGTCTGGTACGGCTCTTGTCCGCCGCATCTCTTCCATGGTAATTGATTTTTCGAGAAGAGAGAAAGTGGCCGATGGACACAGGAGTCTCTTAACGGCACGACTCATGCTAAGATCAAGCATATTCTCATGAAACAGAAAATGGTGCCTCTCTGACACCTCAGTGGATTCCGTACTCTGATCACCGCCTTCTCTGTGCGAACAATCAATTCAGCCATAGGCATACACCTGTCATAATAACATATAAGAAAAACAAAACAAGTTATATATGAGGAAAATATTCTCAATAAAACCCTCTCATATGACTGGCAGATAAAGCAAGAGACGATCAATGGCCACAAGATTCTTGTCGAAGAACTACGAACTTGTGTCGAATTGATCTCAGTTCTCCAAAGAAAAATTTAAGACCGCGACTATATTACCACCAAGGAGTTACTCGAAAGCAGAACACTGAAGCTTCATCGTACTGTAACATATTTAACACGGCTGATGATAAATGCCATCTGTAGAAGACCTTTCTAGAAGCATTCACATCGCTACAAGCAGAAAAGGTTACTGGAAGCAGCTCAAAAACAATCTATACTGAAGAAATTCCGCAGGGATCTTTGTAACTATTATGTTCCGCTATCTGTCGTAATGAATGAAGATAGGACTATCGCTACACCCCGCGATAATATGGAATTAATAACAGAAAAGTTCAATAGCAATCTTTTCCGCTCCATAACCCCCGTTTCAAACTCCAAATTCGCACTAGTGAAAAACAACCCGAGCTTGAACCCTCTGAACGTCGAGTTGCGATGAAAAGCATGAAGATAGGCACAGCTTCAGGAGCCAATAATATCACCGCCGATTTCTTTAGAGTCAGAGACCACAAATTAAATGCACTTTTCGTAAAACATAACATCTTACCTTCAGGAAGAGAAAATCCCAGAACAGAGGACACCGCGCGCGGTCATCCCACCCAAGAAAGGTGACCGAGAGGAGCTTCATAACTACAAAACAATATTCTTGTTGAGCGCACTCTACAAGCTCTTCATGTAGGCTATCCTATAGCGCATATCAAGGAGTTTGGGTGGGACACAGTCAGGTGGATTCCGATAGGGATTCTTCTTCATGAACTATATCCAAACCATATCACGGGTTATACAACACTGCCGAGAGTTAACTTTTTATTCACTGTCTATAACAATTTTTCACGACATGTCTGCGGTGGAGAACGAACGCGCTATTGTCCTTACTGGGGAGTAACGCGTTCACCACCACACTATGCGGGTCCTTCGTTTCGCCTGTCTCTCAGCTAGTTCTATCAATCTCTGCCGTGAGCAATCACTCGTCAGCGGGATTGATCTGGGGAGCCCATCGCAGACACTTGCGGTCCGGAGTTTTGCAAATATCTTAGCATCGTTGAAGTTATATTTCGCATTATACCCTGCCATTGAAAATAGTAGGCAGTAAGTAAAACTGTTAAGATTGCGATTATAACTAAAGCCTCAGCTTAACTGGGTTCATTGCCGATTTAGGCTCCCCAGATCAAACCCACCGACAGGTGACTGCTGATAGCAGAGATCGATAGAATTAACTGAGAGACAGGCGAAACCAAGGACTCGCATGGTGTGGTGGTGAGTGCGTTACTCCGAGGCAAGGACAATAGCGCGTTCGTTCCACACCGCAGACACCTGCGATCCGGAGTTTTGCAAATATCTCAGCATCGTTGAAGTTATATCTCTTGACATTGTTTGAAGTGAAAAATGTGCAATCAATTTTCTTTCAAAAAATTGTTTCCACATTATTAACTCCAAGTTCTTTTACGCATTGTCATTGAAACCCAGTTATACATGTAACAAATATTTGTTTTTAGCATTGCTGTCTTTAATTATGACGTATTAAACCCCTCGGACATTGGCGTTGCTCTGCATGAGTTCAGTTAATTTAACTTCAATCTTTATGCGTTGGAATGCGATGATAGGATCTTTATGAGATCGAAGAAGTCCGACTTTAGTATTTAATGATCGCAAGCCAACATGCTGTTGTTGATAAAATTCGGTTTTTTGAAGGAACGCTTTCATAAGATAGTATTTTAACTTCGGAAAATTTGCGCTTTTTTCCTGTGGAGATTTTACTTTGATAGTCTACCCTAAAAACGTAAACATCCAGGCTTTCGCAAATATATTAAAGTCCAGTCATGAAGATATCACATTACTTCTCGTACAGTAGTACTTCAAAAAGAACACGAAAAGCGAAAGTAACTAACCGTATCCATTTTGTATTGAACAGAAGAATGTCGAAACCGTCCGTATACTTGATCCTTTACATTCCCAAATCGCCAACTTCTATTTTCTAAAAAAAAAAACGGCGTAAACAACCAAAAAATGCAACGAGGCCGAAATTTTACAAAGATATTTACCAAAATTGAAAATCTGAACGTTATGAACGAATCCTATCTCAGGATGATATCCGAAAAATATCAACATCTCCGATCCAATCACATGCGCACTATGTCCAGCAACAGACAGCGGAGGAACCTACAACAGCTAGCATAGAAGTGAATAGGCACGAAAAACCATGCAATAAGTGAAAAATTCGGGCAAATTTTTTATACAGTGTAACTGAAAATGCACAGGATTACGTCGAATGACAAAATAGAGACGTGTTCTATACGGATCTCCCGCACGACAAAATGACAACCCTGTCTAATTTTTAAAACGTCCTTTGATATGGGCGTGCATAGCGCAGCGCCCTGCAATACACATGTGATCGATTCTAGTGCCTGTCGATCACCATGATTTCCATTCCTCTGGGGTCAGCAACTTGGTACAAGACTCGTCTGGAAAGATAGCAGAACTAGCTCGATATATCGCTAGGCCACCTTGAGTCGTTGTGAAGGCCAGATATGCATTCGATCACCACCAACGATTCCTAATGAAGTCGAATGCATGGCGCACCCTTCTGGGATAAAACAACGCCGAGAGTTTTATCCTTTACCTTTGATATACTTCATTATTGTTCCTCAATGTTCCCCAATTCTTTCAAGTTCTCTTTGACATATCACAAAGGTTTCTGTCTCTTACATGATACATTTTGTTCACCACTATAACCAGAGAGAACGGCTGTCTTATAACGATTCACAAAATATGACTACAGTTTACTGAGCGACTCTACTTTTCGCCAGTCCTTATATCCTCGTTGGGTTTTCCCCACATAACACAACAAATTTCCGATAATTTTAGTCCTTTGACCGAATTTTTCCTTTCTTTTATGTTCTTTACCTGTTACCGAATTCCTTTCATGAACTGTGTCATACCTTAAAGTGCAAAGAAAAGAAAAATAAACCTTCAAGGCAGGAGTTTTCTCTTTTTCAGTTTTAGTGAATAGTATTACAATAGTACAGTTTACAGTATCAAAGAATCGCTTTTCTGAACCAAATCGATCGATATGACATAAATAACCTCTATTCCACAACAACAAATGACCAGCTATTATGAAGCAACCTAAAGACTTCTTGTTCTTTTTTTCCCACTTACGTAGAATTTCACGGCTACGAATATGTTCAAAATCTCTTCAAAAGCACTTTCACCTAAGAGTAATATAGGAAAGATTAGACACATTTGATAGCCAACTGTAGATCATTCGGTGAGGAAAAATCGTAGAAAACGCAAACGCCTAATTCTTGTTGGAGACTCTAACCCCAGAATAAGAAAGTATAGTTAAGTAGAACAAAAAAATCGCAAAAAATAGAGGTATAATAACGAGACAAAAACCGAAACATTTCCCTCTACAAAATTTCACTTTTTGGGAAAAAATAAAATCGTCGCAAAACATAAGTATTTCCCAATAGCAAAACCCGTTACTACCATATTTCTAATAAAGAGGATATTATTCTCCTTGATAGCGTCGTTGTAGCACATTTCTTAGCGTTTGCAATTGATGTTTTCTTCAGCAGACGACTAAATTTAGCAATACTCTGGGAGGAAATGCTATCTTGTATAAATGAAAAAATTTGCATCGACTCGGATCATCGGCTCTGAGGAAGACGAAGACGTCGAAACCTCAGCCGAAAATAAACATCATTATCAACCTCGTGTAAGCTCATCAAAGAAAGAATACATATTGAAAAAATTTGCGTTTAACATAAGCATTTCTCATCACCAACAGATTGATATATTAATGGTATCCGAAAGCGAACTAGATGCCGCTCATCAGCCTACTATAAATGCGTCGGATGAAGTGTTAGTTGAGATGAAAAGAGTGTATGTATGGAAAAAAAGTAACATAGAGTTCAGGAAACTAAGAGAAGTCAGCAACTAATGAATCTAGAACTCTGTTCACTCCTGATTAACTCAACAGTTAAAGCAACTATTGCCAGAATAGTTCAATCATATCATAGGTCTGTGGTAACCACATTCGTAGTCCCTCACATCGCTTTGCGACCTTGCAACATGTAAATGTTTTCACTTCATTGAGAGAAAACTTTAGTTGTCGTAAATATCCTTTGTTATCCACACACTTTTTATGCAATCGGAACTTTTTGTGTATTGTTTCTGTTCCAAACCATCACGAGTATGATAACACAAAGGACATGAAATTGTCTAGGAAGTCGTCCTTAGTCATCTGATTTGATCAAAAGGGAGCTGGATGTGGAAGTCGACGAATGTTTTCGGCAAAAGTTCTGGACCTGTGTCCAAGCACGGACTCCCCCAGAAGACATTTAAATAGCCCCGTGAGTCAATATCGTATTCACCCCATGTCCATCATGTGTGATGCGTCATGTAGTTAATCCAAAGTGTTCTCTCTTATTGTATGTGGTCACTGTTGTATATCAACTTTGCTGTCATGTACCTCTAAACACGCTAACTCTATTGTGTGTTCACATTAATCTCATCGCAGAATACTCATACGCTTACATGTATTCTTTAATACGTTAACCTAATCGCAATGTACTTACAAGTTAACACATAACCTCATCGCAATGTTATAACAAGCTTACATGTCGCCTTTAACGTGTTAACATCATAAGAACATCGCAGGCCTACATATAGCGTGTAACACTGCAGTATTGTTGTTGGTGAGTCAGGTATAAAACCCTTAATGAGCCCAAATCTTGTGACACTATTGATGTATTCTAAATGTACATGGCACTGTTTCACTGGCCTGTAGTAAAGATATTAATACGCCTTACCCTCACTTATTGATTATGATACTACATTGCAGTCTGTATTATACCAATGTTTATATTTCGTTATTCTTGAATAATTATTGTTACAAACGGTCTAATTACCCTAGTTTGGGATATTGCTCTGCGACAATTACGAAAAAGTCCCGCGTGGCAATTTCTACGAAGTCGAGCATCCTACTCAAAGCTAGTGATCATAAGGTGCCGAGAACTGACTCGAAGACCTAATTTCCACTCGCAACTACTAAAGTAGTCCTCACGATATATGAATAATGCCTCTGACAAAACCGCCGCATACAACACCAACTCGAAATAACAATTAACACTTCTGACAAATAACACACTTTCTTGAT
The DNA here is from genome assembly GCA_900624975.1 of Angiostrongylus costaricensis. Taxonomy (NCBI): domain Eukaryota; kingdom Metazoa; phylum Nematoda; class Chromadorea; order Rhabditida; family Metastrongylidae; genus Angiostrongylus; species Angiostrongylus costaricensis. Next base: position 119,429 of record UYYA01004135.1, on the reverse strand, counting down.
TTAATTAATCTGAAAGGTGACGGAAAACAATGCTTAGATGAAGTTTTCAAACAATGATTCGTTTTCAACCAATGACTGATCTCTTTGTGGTTATATGAACTAATTTAAAAAGTAAGCGTTGATTCTGCTGCACATTAAACTGCATGACTTCTCAAGGTGGGTTCTTTCAATGAGAGCCAGATAAAGTACTAAGGAAAGAATATTGTGTTTTAATCACTTGGATCACATATCGCCTTATTGCCCGTCGGGTGACTTGAGCCGGCTCCAATAAATCCTCCACTTTGCCCGATCAGGAAACTGGTTGAACATCATACCTTTCTTCTAGGATCTTCATGAAGAACTCTGACCATCGGGTCAGTAGTCTTGCTAAAGTACGTTTGACATTTAGAGCAATCAAATCACTCAGGGCTCTTGCCCTCTTCTTGTTGTTCGCACGCATTATGCATCCGGCTCATCGTATGCTCGACAGTTTGGTATATAGAACGGCGTCCTTGATTTTTGATCGTTGAAATAGGTAGGACCTTTGGATCTCCTCACTCACTTGTGTAATGCAGGATACTCCTAACATCGTCCTTTCCACTGCACGTGTAATAACGCTGAGTTACCTTTCATCCTGCTTACGCAGCGACCAGGCTTCTGACGCAACCCAGTATGCTAATGAGGCATAGCGGAAGGTTTCTAAGATGTTCAAGCTCCATCCAATCTGGAGGAGTTGTTCGACTTTTAAACGACGAAATAGCATGTCGGGTTCCGGAAGGGAAAACCGGTGGGACGAATATCTATCGACCCTTATTTCATATGAGGGTGAGAGGACGTGGAAATTGGGGAGATTACAGTAGCAGTGGTGAATGAATGATAAACAATTATTGCCCTTGTGGGTATAACTGCTCCGTCTGTGTCTCGGCGTGAAATCATCAAAGTTTTGAAACTGGAGGAGTTTCGGTGGTTTTGCGGATGCTTTCTCCACCCTCTGCAACTTCGACCACAACTGTTGCCCTCTCTCTTTAACATCTTCTTTTATTACTTTTCCGCCTTGTTTTGCAAACTCGTAAGTTAGTGAGCAGTTGCCTGTGGTTCGTGCTATACCACGTTAGCGCGTCAGCTCAAATATTTCTGGAGACAGACGTTTTTTGGTGTCTTTCGAACACTCGGTTTCATAGCGCCAATGTGAAGCAGTTTGTCGTAAGCCTGGGATACCCTCTTTTTGAAATTAAATGCTTTCTCTAGTTTCCAGTAGAAAGAGAATCTTGCATGAATAAGGCGATGGTTTGATCCAGTGTCGAATTTAAGAACAACAGCGAAATCGTTTAAGCAAAACATTCGATTTACTATTATGTCATCTATTTCGTTATGGTATCGGGATTGGAAGCAAGCCATATCAAACGCTATGAATGAAACCATTAATGGTTTTGCTCGTTATGACAAACTCAGACAGCCGCTCACCCTGTACGTTCCATTCTAATCCGTTGGTTCCAATGTAACAATCATCAACCGTTCGCCTAGGTCTAATCATAGTGTTAAAATCTCGAATGATGATCCTACAGGATGCAACGTCTTCTCTGTAGAACTTCCCAAGTCCATACTGAACGATTGGACTTCACCTTCGTCATAGCTTGATGTCGGTCACGCGTATCTTGCCAGTCCTCAGCGCAGACGGGGAGCTTACTTGCTGAAGATTTCCAACGGAATCCCAATATAATACCCATAATGCCCAGTAACTTGATTGCAGGCTTTTGGCCGAATTAACTCGTAGAATACAAACCGTATAAATAAGAACACACCCACACACGTATGTATGAATATGTCCTCGTAAATGCAGAAGATACGTGCCAAATCGGCGCAGAAGAGGATGCTCAACCCTTGGATCCACCTGCGTCTCAGGGAAGCACACGGCAGCTTTTGGTCCGCAATTAATCCCTTATTCGTCATCTAGGTACACACTACGGTTCATCGCCTGTATCGTTTAGAGATTGCTCTATGAAGGAGATTTGAGGTGCTTTAATAGTGAGATAAAAATATTTTCTTGTATGAAATTCGTATATAATGGTGAGCAAAAAGTATGGGAGTCATGAAACACTGAATGTTCATTTTCATGCAGAAATTTTCTTTTAATTTGCCACTCTTTCAACCCAACCGCATCGCAAACAACGTTGAAATAAAAATCGAAATAACCAGTTAAGCAAGTGATACAGATCTTCTACAAGAAGTTCAATGATTCTAGGATGCGACGCAGGCAGTTAGAATCAAATACAGACGATATTTGGGTAATCTCGCAGTGCTCCAGGAATCTCCGAACTTGGAAAACCAGGAGAATTAATGCCAAGATGTAGGAGGGTCATTGATCATAGATAAAGTATTCAGAAAATTCTACCTTAGAAGCGCTATTTCCGCTTTTGTGATATTTTTAGTAAATCTTTCCATTTCGGTAGCACTAACCTCATAGATTAGGCTGTCCGTGGAAAAGAAGATACCTCGGGCGTCTTAGCACTTGCTTGACGACAAATTGAACATAGATGACCTAGTTATTCCAAGAAGTTTAGCAACGCTGCCATTTCCGCTCTTTTCTTAATTATTCTACGGCTCTTCTAATAATCGTCGTATGGTTACGATCAGATTTACTGCCCATTACAATTTCTTTTACCTCTCCACAAATCAATAATTCTCAGTGCACTTTCAATGAAGTTTCAAGTTTCCTTTCAATCACTACACTGCTTCCCAATTCTTGAATTTTGCGTAGTAGCTTTGGATACAGTTTAACAGCTTCCAAAGACAGAACCATTTCAATTCTAAAAAAAACTATGTGAAAAGGCGCAAATTTTAGGAGAAAAATGGGACGAATTACAATGAGTACAAGGAAATTCAAAGGCGCGTAATGAGACATTATATATTTCGGTGACACTTTACCAGGCCGTTCGCAAATTAATGTCGGAATTGTAATTTTATTGTGTCCTGCACATATCTTAGCCAAAGTTTTTTTTTCGGACGGCACAGTATTACTTTTCCAATTTTAATTTTTTTTATATGACCCGTCTTCGTGCCAACTATAGGGATCCTAGCACTTCTCTCATTCGATTGGCTTCCTCGTATCCATTATCCACGAAGGTCTTCCAACTTTTACGAGTGGCATAGGTTGCTGCTTCAAGATTTTCATTTCATCTTGAATGTCGTAGAATGCTGGTAGAGTCGATTTTCCCTGGAGTCCTGAGATGACCGGTCTGGAACGATCCCAACTGAATTACAGAGAGTGGTTTTACCAATTCCGGTACCAATTTCGCGATCCCAGATGGAAGAAAGGCTTGGTTGTCCTGGAACGGAATGGAACTAGGACCATGCTCGTGGTGACTGACATCACTAGCACTCTGCTATCCGCTCCCTGGTACAGCATTATAGAATTTGCAGGTTTCACTTTGCGAATTTTCGTTATGTAGAACTGTACTAAGGGGCTGGGATAGCTCAATGGTTAGTGATGTTGTCGATCAAGAAGCAATGCGCCTGTTGGATCCCGCCTCAACGCACTCCTCCAACCCACTAGGGCTCACCTTAGCGCGGTTGTCTCCAGTATTGCAAGGAGAATTGACTCGACCAGCATTCTACATCCTAAAGAAGAAAACGAAATTCACAAGCAGAACCCGAAACAACACACGAAATATCCAAAGACCATTGTGAATGTTGGATGCGAGGAAAGCAGTCGAATGTCAGAAGTGTGCACTGTAGATTTGAAGACGGGTGATATAAAGAAAAATAATTGTATTACAGCATCTAGAGGCTGGATTTTGCGATGTAAGAACGGCAGTTTCATCCAATTTACTTTTCCGAGTTCAAACTCGAACGAAGTGTGGCTAAACGAGTTGAAACACAAAGCAGAGGGCCAAGGAAAAGCTTACGAACGCACAATACAACGTTGATTTGGAAAACTTCGTTATGGAGAACTCTACCTTTAGGGTTAGCTAGGTCGTGGATATTTACTATTGACGACGACGATTTGAAGGGTTTGATGGAAGCAAATAAATGCGAAACTTTTCGATATTTACGATATTTATAGAAGTCTCTATCAGAATGTCAAGTGTGGCATCTAAAGATAACTGGAAGCTCGACACATGGATGCCGCATTGACTTAATCATAAAGAAATTACCGTTTTGAGGTACCGTCGAAGGTTCATTTATGGAACTAGAACGATCGGTTTCTCGGCCGTATTGTGAAGTATGACGAGAAATGAAACCTTTACGATAACCATCGACGATTATCTCAGTGGTTGTACACTAATAAAGCTCCAGAGCAGTTCGAAAAGCCGAAATTGCACCAAAAAAAGAACACTTCGACCGTATGGTGGTTTACAGCTGGTCTGATCAATCAAAGCTTCTTCATTCCGGGTCAAACGGTTACGGCGATGGACAACCTCCAACAATTAAGGAAGTGCAGCAAAAAGTGGAACTACTGAACCCCGCATTGGCCAACAGAAAAGCATCAATCGTTCTCCACGACAACACGCGCTGATGCGTCGTGCAACCGATGCTGCGGTAGTTGAACGAGCTAGGCTACGAAACTCTGCTTCATGCAGCATACTCGTCGGAACCTATCGTTTTTCCAAGTATCTCGATAACCCGTTTTTTGAGAAATGCTTCAGAAACCAATCCGAGGACGAAATTAAGTCCAACGATTTCATCTTTACACACCCAGAATTTTATACAACTGGTAAAACTGAAATTGTTTCTCGTTGACAAGAATGTGAAAACTGCGAAGTTGCTATTCCGATAGCAAAGTTTATTCTGAGATAAGAACTACCTATTCAGAAATACAGACTGAAGCTTTTAACTAATTAACTTTCGAACAATCTAAAACTAGGTGTCACAATAATGGTTACCGCTGTTGTTACGGAACGAATCAACTCTGATTTCCTCCCAGACAAGTTTGGCACTAACTTATCGACTTGGGGCAGATGGAACGTTTGGTGAGACCGGATGTAGGAATGAAAAATTAACGCTCTTGTTGGTAAGTACTTGCCTGCAAAAATTTCTTAAAACAATTTGCAACTACTGTAAACTGGTTAGTATGAAAGGCTCAATGTAAGAAAAGAGCATCGTTTTCTTCAATGAGTTAAAACTCTGAGATGCTTCCGTGGATGCATAACGACATATCGTCGATATATGCGGTGAACAATCGAAAAGTTTCGTAGCGGAGATATTTCTTTGTAAGTGCCAAACAACAGATGACGACTACTGATAATTAAATGAAGCTGACTCGTTGAAAAAACACCCAATAAATGAGGGTCGAATGAAATGCAAAGAGTACAGAGACTGCTTCCATCTTCCACCACAGCGGAACAAAAACGACTCATTTCACGATGGCACAGTGATATGCGGTGAAAAGTGAAAGCATACAGCAAGAAACGACATACAATAGTACTTGGACTATGATGTTCATAAACGTTTCCGAAAGCATCAAGATAAAGTAGTGGCGACAATTTTGTGGTGTACAGTCGGATAACTCTACCACAACTTTCTGTAACCTGTCGAAACGGCCACAGCAGAGAAGCACTGATACGAAATCGATGAAATTCATAAAAATTGCAGAGCAAATACCGAGAAGTCGATCAACACAGCCTTTTGTTTTTTGGGTATCAAGCCCCGCTAAAGTAGATTCAAAATGTAGAAAAAAAGATTATTTCAAGACAATCTGAAAGCAACTCACAGAGATGGAGCGGTCATGAGGTCAGAAGAATACACAGTAAACGGATAACTTCCCATAAACTGTAACAATACCTCTAGTATAGGCATTATGCGCAGTGGGATACGATTTATGGATAATGGGAATGCCAGTGTGCATATCACCATGTACGAAACCGACTATTTTCACAGATCGGTTGCAAGACATTGAAGCAATTTAAATTGCGCAGGGGTCACCATAACTTCTGAAAATAATTCATCCAACTACTTATGTAAGGGCGGTGGGGCGCAGTGGTCGGAAGTGCCCTGCAACGCACAAGTGGAAACGATCACCGCGCCCATGGTGCATCAAACCTTCTATTCCTCCGGGGTTGGCAAATTGGTAGCAGACTTGTCTGGGAGAATAGCAGCACTGGTTCGAGATATCGGTTGACCACCGTGAGTCATTGTAAAGGCCAAATACGTATTCAACCACCTCCAAACGACGCTTAATGAACTCGAATGCATGGCACATCCCTCAGGGATTGAACAACGCCGAGAGCCTTATCCTCTATTTTTTTTTGCTCATATAAAAAATGCACCTTCTTTTTAATATAACGACATTTAGAAGCACCATTGAAGATTTCAAATTCTTTAAAATAGAATAAAACATAAAACGGTAGATATTGAACATTTCTAGACTTATTTCAGATGGCGATAAAAATTTCCACAATTTCACGCCATTATAACTTACCACTAAAAGCACGTAATTTGCTTAAACTAGTGACACATCGAGAAACTTTCCACAATCTCCTGACTCGTCATAGATTTTGCTTTCTAATACTAGAACTGGAAGGTTCAACTAATAAAGACAATAAAATTTGCAAAAGTCCGCCATTCTTATCGTGTAGCAAATATATGGAAGAATTTCGGTTCTGTATTACAGTTCGGTCGAACGCGTCGACAAGCTTTTCGATCGGAAGGCAAGTACTCGTTAAGTTGGCCGTAGTCGTTGTTGTAAACAATTTAGCAACTATTCTAGGATAACATAACATTTAGAACGATAAGTTAATACCTGTCGTCGCTACCACTTCTACTCAGAATGTATAGCTTTATCTATTGCCCATTACTTCTTCACGGCAGCGTTTTATATGAAAAACAACCATAATGATGCTCAGATATTTGCAAAACATGGAACCCAGGCCAGATCGAATTCGGAACCTTAGATGAGCTTCAAATCCGTGCCTATCCTTTCTTCACCAGTTAGGCGCGGCACCACGGCGACCCTCGTCCTACCTTCCTCTCATCCAGCCTTCTTATCCTAACGGTGCCATTAGGAATCAGTGGAAATTATCCCAAGAGTACAAATTGGCATCAAACCCAGTTAAGTTGAGGCTGTAGTGGAACTCACAATGTACAACATTTACCTAATGCCCATTATTTTTTTCGTGCTACCCATATCATTTGCGATAACAGGTGATTGCTGACGGCACCGTTATGGTAAAAAGACTGGCTGAGAGATAGAGATTGGGGGCTTCGGTCGAGCCCTGCGCAAAATGTGAGCCCCCGGAACGGATAACCGCGGTTCGATCCAGCCTTGTACACATTCTGCAACCGTCTCTATAGAATACTACTTACTCATTTGATTTTACATGACCTGTCATCAAATAGACTATACAGACTCCAGCACTTTTTGCATTCAATTCACTTTCATCGCATTCATCATATACGAACGCCTTCGGACATTTTGCGTGTTTCGGCCGTTGCTTAAGGATTTCGTATTCTTTACGAACCTAGTAGAATCTCGTCGATTCTCCTTCCAATCTTGGAGACAATCGGGCTAAGCCCTTGCTTTGTGGATTGAACGACAGCAAAGGTGAGGGGCTAGAACCAGAACCCTCCTTCCTAATATAGCGTACCACTAACCACTGTGCTAACCACAGAGAAGAGAGAAAATAGAACGGGAGCCGATGTTCGTTGTGTAATGCCGTTTGGCAGAAGTAGATAAGATTTTCATACAATACCTTAAGCAATTTCAGCGAAAATCAAACGATGGTAAAACAAGTTTCCATGCATTTTAAGGAGTAACCTAAACGCGCGAACACAAGAAAATCTCAAAAGTACCATTATGTTGTTGTTTTCTCCACCTTCCAGTCTCCATTCCCTTGTTTGTAAATCGAAACTCCAAAGTTCACTCGTAATGTTTTTTCGACCGACGACACCACCGAACATGAACAACTTCATCTAAAACAAGATTGTAGTGTTACGAGAACTAACTCATGTTAAAGAGCTTGAGTTTATTCACAAAGCTACTACTGATAAAAAAAATAACACCTAAGAAAATGACAGCAATTAAAAGTTAAACTTTACTTTATATCGGACAAGCGTGTGGTCAAATCTGGAAGCCGGTTTATACTTTCCTTCAACCACTATCGGAGTCCACAACCGAGATGTTAAATTAAACACAACAGGGTCTTCGAATAAAACACCGTTGAAGTGTTCACCGCCTAGAAGAAAACAATGTGATGTGATTAACAATCTAATGAATGGTGTCCATTTGGATGTATGTGGATGTTACAAACAATGTGAAGTGATTAAGTCCGTGTGTAGCACCTTACCTACACTCCAAATCGTATCATCAATAATCACAGAAGCATGAGACGCACGACCCGCTGGGGCTCTATCTACCGTGATACGATCCCAAACAGACCGTTTGTTTTGAACCTGACAATTCTCACCTGAAACAACTTAGAAACTTCACCAATGCCAACGCAAAAACAACGAAAATATAACCAGTTCCAAGGTTTTGTGAGTCTCAGGTAACTGCTATTCACCAATGTTATCAAACTTTTACGTAAAACCGTGTCTAGTGTAGAATTTCCCTATGAAATGTGCGACCACTTTAGGCTATTCAACAATAAGCGTTGTTTGATGTTTGTAAACATGTGACTACCGTAATCACTGAAATAAGCAACAAAATTTTATAACAAAAACAGAAAATTGCGGATAAAGAGGACCATGTGTGATTTTTTAAAAATGATTCTTTTATATTAGACATAAACAAATTTAGAACTGAACCAAGATTTATACATAAGCGGACACGTTTTCCGTTTGCGTTGCGATTCGATACACGTTGTCAGCGTTACGGGGATAAATAACACATTCATATATTTTGGATAGTTCCAACGTCCTGATACGAAATTAAATTCAACCCAAAAATAAATCACTGCCAGTACTGTACTTCAAGCATATTTGGATGGCCCGTGTTCACTAGTTGTGCGACTCTCAGTACATTTTCCAATGTTCCGGAATTTTGCTGGTTTAGCCATTGTGGTTCCTTGGAGTCCCGAAGCCAGCACAGTCAAAGTCTACCCTAGATTGTCACCATCACAGATGGTTGCCGCCCTCGTGGATCAGAGAGAGATTTGCCACCATGCGACTAGCTTGGTACCAGTACTGTGGTGGACCCTGGTACTGGTTTACTCTTAGCAGGGCTTCCTAATGGAAACGCCGAACTCTTTCTCAGCTTGGAGGGATGAACACCCGCTATACAACGTAGCGCGACAACCAGGAACACCTCCTAGCCACGATGAAGGGGTAAACAGTTGGGAGGTACTTCAAGTATACGTGTAAAAATCCAACTTCTCTAACATGTCTCAACGTATTACAAAAAACGAATCACAGAAATAGTGTGAACTTGATTACATAAAGATTTGCCTTCGGAACCATACCTCAAAAAGGCAACTGGACTACTAGATGTTCCTTCCTTGTTAAAAAGAAAAAGAAAAAGACCTGAACATTACCGGAGTTTTGCCACTGAGCAATGACGAAGTCTACCGTACTCACCGTGGTAAAAAGGTGCACAAGAGCATCGGAGATTTTTACAGATCCCACCATGCAAACATGGTCCCGGCTTCCCCTCGTCGTCCTTAGTACATGTCCGCATATCACAGTAAGTACCTAAGAAAACCACAAAAATGTGAAATAATATATCAAATAAGACGTTAAAAAATGATAAACCAACCCGTAAAACCTTCCTCACAAATACATTTGCTATTTCGACACAGTCCATGGGCATGGCAGTTATATGGGCATCTTTAACAATAGTTTGATAAGTGAAATATGAAGTACACAAAGCCTCAGCCTTTGTCACTAATGTAAACAATAATTTAACCAAACTCACTTATCAAATTCGTACGTAATATTGAACCCGTTCAAATTCATGGCTAGATCACTGAAAAAATATATTAAAGCCTTTCCGGATGGTGCGTTCAGTTCCTGCACTTGTTGATCGCCACTGAAATTTTACAAAATTCCGATAGACGAACCTAGATCGTCAACAACGAAACATATCCAAAATATAAATCTCACCAAAACGCTGCAAGTTGTTCGCCATAAACACCATCACCATCGTAGATATACACAAAATCCCAACCACACTCTGTTTGGAAGTTTTCAAGTCGTATATTTAATGAAGCTCCAGTATTCTGCAAAAAGTACAGAAATAAAGCAGTTGAATACATAGATCAGACAAAGTCACAAACGTTCACGTTTTCTATCACCCATGTGCACTTTGAAGAAGAAGTGTAGTCGAGAGGCCCATCAATGAGATGACTCTGATTTTCAGTCAGCCTGAAATGACTCGCAGAAGAGTGCAGAAAGAACGAATCTTCCTTATAGACAATAAACTCCAGAGTTCCTCAAAAAATAAAAAAATAACCGTTAGTGAACCGAGGGGTACCCTTTGATGCTGAAACTGGGCCTGGGGAGATGAGGATTTACCCGGCGGACGCCCGGAGAGCGTTTTAGTGTTGCCAACTTTCTAGCTACTATTTCCACTCATTCCCTAACTTGAGCACGAAGGATACAATGCTCAATCACAATATAGACCAATAACTGGATGTAACTAACAATGGCACAATTTGGAGCAAATATGCAACAACTAACAGGAAAATAATAAAAACTGAAACGTTGCTGAGATAATTGCAAAACTCTGGACCGCAGGTGTCTATGGTGGGGAACGAACGCGCTATTGTCCTTTCCGGGAAGAAGGACCCGCATGGTGTGGTGGTGAACGCGTTACTCTCCGGAAAGGACAATAGCGCGTTCGTTCCCCATCATAGACACCTGCGGTCCAGAGTTTTGCAAATATTTCAGCAACGTTGTGGTTGTATTTCGCTTAGTACCCTGCCGCGAAATTATAATAGGCAGAAAATAAAAAGGTATAACATAATAAAAATTGAGTTGACCATAAACTGTACAATAGTGTGCAAAAACTCCAGCATTATAAATGGTTTGAAATGTCACTCACAACTCAGGTGGATCTCGGAAATACTTTCACCGATTTCGTTGTCTTGCAAACAGAATCTACAAAGTGTTCGTGCGTTTTTGCCGTGACTTAAGTATTCCTCGATTTCTTCCTCCGTTAACACGTTGGATTCCGGTCAAGCACGGTTTGTTTCTCTAAACTCCATTGGTATCCCCTCTACTGTGCTACCAACAGCTGGACCTCGGTCAAGCATTGTTCCTCTAAGGCACCGTGACAACCCTTCTACGGTGCTATCAACTCTATACTACATGTAGTCACCAACCCAAGTGGTTTCGAAACAAGTCTGTGGGAATGTGACTAAGATTCTTTAAGATGAAATGATTACACTGAATAGCCGATTAACATATAGAAGTTATATTTAACTAGCCGAGTTCTTTTGAAGTTTCTTACGAGTTGTGCCAACTCAATACTTTTTTTTCATGAATTCATCTATGATAGTTTTTGATCGAAAACATTCATTGATATTTCTTGAACTAAATGCTTAGAGCAAATTCCATCTTACCCATCTTAAACAACTACTAAAGAGAGAGAATAAGGATAAAAAGGATAAGGCTCTCGGCGTTGATCAATCCCTGAGCGATGCGCCATGCATTTGACTTTATCAAGCATCGTTGGAGGTGATTGAATACATATATGGCACCCAGTTTATCGACTTCGGGAGGATGGAAGGCTTGGTGGGCCTAGGCCGGCGGGGTTGATCCCATGTGTATTGCAGGATGGTTTCGAGCACTGTGCTACACGCACCTGCAGAGAGAGAGTCCACAAATTTCCCCACCTTATAACACCTTCTGATGAATGGTGATCACTACTGTTTGCGACTACTAATATGTCCATCACCGCACAAATATTCTTCTCTCCCATCCATACATGCATAAAGGAGAAACTTATTCATATTTTTAAATGAGATTACATTCGCTGCTAGAAAGCAGCCGTATACACAAGCAAGTACGGTACTGTTAGTGCAAATGATAAATTCCTTTTTTGCTTCCACGGATAGTTCCAATGCAGAGAAATCTATACTACCAAAACATTGTAATAAAGAGACATAACTTATCTCCCAGTTGGCCCATGTAGCACATTGGTCGAAGGGGTCCTTTAATAAACGTGTGATCGATCCCCATGCACCGGACGCACTTAGCCTTCCATCCCTCTGGGGTCGACAAATTGGTAATAGACTTGCCTAAGGGGATAGCAGCACTGGCTCGATACATCGGTAGACCACGGCGAGTCATTCTAAAGGCCAGATATGCATTCAGCCACCTCTAACGATGCTTAATGAAGTGGAATACATGGCGCATCCCTAAGGGATATATCAACGCCGAGAGCTTAATCTTTTTTATCCCTTATCTTTTCCCTAACGTCACTGAAAATACACCGCATATAGAAACACTTGCAGTTAACGTTAATAACCGAACTTGTGGGAAAAATTGGGATGCCTCCGAACAATTCTGCATTGCTGTCCCTATAAGATTATACCTAGCGTGGACGTAAAAACTAATAAGTGAAAACAAAGAAAAGTGACTAACTTACTTTATACGACCGTAACAGTGATCACACTGAACTCCAACCCAACCTTTCGAACAAATGCAAGAACCATTCAAACAAAGGCCATTGTAACAAGGACGATCACACGAAAATGACAATGACTGTAAGAGCGACGTCGAAAACATAAAACATTGAAAAAGCGAAAATATATCCAACTTAAGGAAAATAACAAACAATGGGAACCCACCTTTTCCAGATCAAAATTAGCCTGGTTGGCAAAGACAAGTAAGGGAACATACAACGCCGCAAAAGTAGTGGTAACCGGTAACCAGTAAAATGGAAAGTGGTTACGCGAAAGGTGGACGATGACCATCACTCAAACATCGGAAAAAAGAAGCCTGAAATCACTTCCAAAGCAAATGGCACCCAAGAAAACACCATGACGTAGGACTCCGTACTTCTTGACTTTACCATTCACAAATGTTGTGTAATAAAATTAAAAATGAGGAATTTTTGATAAGGTCTGAAAGGTCATAAGTGAAGGTCTCCTCACAGATGGAGGGAGTCCCTTCACAGAGAACAACATGGACAAGAACACGAGTTATCCTACTGATGGGAAAAGGGTTAAATTTTGGAGTTCGAAGAAAACAGTGCCAGGACTTGCAAAGATCGACACCACAGCAAACCATTAACACTTTATGCAATGAAAGGAGATTTGCCATTATTGCCAATTATTTACTGGCTTTTACTCTTAACTAAGGTTCTTAATAAGAAACGTCGGAACGACAACTACACACCATCCTTCTACTAGCTTCCGTCAAATGATCTAGCATTGGTGCGATATGAACACTTTCTACAAAAGTGGGGAAAAAAGCCAAAATGTTAGATAAAACAACCACCTATCAGAAATACTTCCACATTTCTTCGGAATAAGCACAATGGGTTAAAATGAGAGGCAATCGAATGCAGGAAACATATTCCCGAAGACAAAAAAGAAAAACTGGAAAGTAAGGAATAGTTAGAAAGGAAACAAATGAGATGAAGACATTGTAACTGAAACAGTACTCATATCTTAACGTTAAGTAAACCACCTACCTTAAGAAAAATAAAACCTAGAAGTAGAAGAACTCCTCCACCTTTTCCTCCCGTCTGATGGTTGACGAACTAGGAAACAATGAACGAAGGTCACTGAAAGGGGCAGAGCGCAACGCGGCCGCACGCTTTCGGACGGTCCATGCTAACCTTGGCTCTATCCCTGTGACTAAATTCCTGCGACCACCACCTGGTCATTAACAGAGTACTTAAGGCGGTAATGAAATTTACGTTGGTTACTGTGGCGTATGAGGGGCGGCGTTATGCTAAAATATTCTCAAGAGTATTCTTTTTTTTATTTTTTGTATTATATGACCCGTCTTCACGTCTACTGTGTGAATCTTGGCACTTCTCACATTCGATTCGTTTCCTCGTGTCCATTGTCCACGAAGGTCTTTCAACTTTTACGCGTGGCTTCAGCTGCTACTTGAGGATTTTCATTTCATTTTGAATGTCGTAGAGTGCTGGTCGAGCAATTCTCCCTGGAGTCCTGAAATAGTCAGGATAGAGCGTTCCCAATTAGACTGCAGAGAGTGTTTTTTTCTACAGACAAGTCTGGTACTAATATCGACCCCGGATGGACTAGTGGCGTGGTTAGTCCCGAGCGGAATCGAACTAGCACCATGCTCATGATTACCGACATCCCAACCACTGCGCTATCCGCGCCATTGTGGCTCAATGTATAACAAACTTTATGTACGGGACTCTTTATTTTTACTGTTCCATGCAAACGATCGCAGGGAACCGCTCGTGTGATTCTTTCAGGAGGTTTTCGCGCTATTCCGATCCAGTGGTGGAAGCTATTCGCTGAAAGGCAAAACAAACGACCCATACGTCTACAGCGACAGCAAGAGCAAAGTTTACAAGGAGTAGGGAGCAGTTACTTACTAATATTGGATTTGTATGAGAAATACGACAAATGTACAGTTATGTGTTGATGTCTCGCTTAAGAGCAATGTAAACATGTGTCCGGAAACATAGACATGCCTAGGCATTAATGCGAAATGCAAGGGGCTGTTAGTGCAGTGGTAGTGGTGCCGATCATCACGATCACGATCGCGGTTCGATCCGCACTAGGCCCGCTAAGCATCTCACCCCTCCGGTACTGGGAAATTAGTGTCCGACTTGTCCGGGAAAAAAATCACTGTATACAATCCATTTGGTAACGCTCGAGCCCCGCTATCTCCGGAATTCACGGAAAGTCGACTCGACCAGTGTTCTACGACATTAAAGATGAAAAGAAAACCTTCAAGCAGCAATCAGAGGCACCCGTAAAAGTTGGGGAATCTTCGCGGATGAATGACGAATGCGAAGAAACCAATCGAATGTGGGAAGTGCTGTGATCCGCACAGTAGACTTGAAAACGTGTTGTATAGAATAAAAACATACATGAAATACAATGAAACACAATATGGTATCTACGTCTTCTATATTGTCCTTGGGGGGTTCAGGAAATTTTTCTCCCCTGTTTACACATTTCAAATACCGTTTAAATATCATTTTTGAACCAACTAGTAAGGCAACTGGTCGAAGGAGTCGTTGCCGATACAAAATTTCCCTCAGACTCAGATCATGTTGAAGACCTAGAAACGCACTTGCAAGGCTAGACCAGGACACACGGGAAAAATAAATTCCCTAATGTGAACTTAGGAGATGGGACCACCGTTGAGATGCGACTAAATCTCGGTTTGGACAAGTGCTCACTGGAACAGGAATCTCACAAACACGACTCGCCACTCCATGGAGACTGTTTCTTATTTTACAGTTATAAAACCAAAACGGTTTTCTCAGACGCCTATCTTCACGCTCCACTTGTTGTTACACATGGTTTCAAATTCCGTGTCATCGGCTAACAAAGGTCGAAACACAAGAGGACCGACATTTGCCAATTAAACAACTGGCCTCTGTCATCCGCAGAGGGAACTTACGTTGCGAAATTTCGATGGCATTGGTTTCGTCGTGCACCCATCTGCTTCCCACCAGCTCACATTATTCGAGATCCGATAACCTCGCTTGGCTATTTTTCATCTACAACGTCGGCAGCAGTGGGAGTCAGTGCCATCTACAGGTACTCACCAACTTGTTAAGTTGAGAAGAGCTAACTGGACGTGTACTACAACTACCACGCATAGGAAGGACTAGTGAAAGTGAATACATCTATATCACCTGTAGTCCCGTTGATCGTCGAGTGACTCGAGCGGGCGGCAATAAATCTTCCATTTCTCCCTCTCGCGTGCAAGAGTAGTGGGTTTTGCTCGCTCTATGGACTCGTCGAGCATCATATCTTTCTTCAAGGCTCTTCGTGAAGAATTCTGACCATCGCGTCGGTGGTCTTCCTGCAGCGCGTTTGACATCCCGAGGAATCCAGTCACTAAAGGCTCTTATCCATCGGTAGTCATTCACATGCATTACGTGTCCGGCCAATCTTATCCTCGACTATTTGGCGTACAGAACGGCATCTCTGATTTTTGATCGTTGAGGCAGGTCGGAGCTTCGGATCCCATTCCTTACTTGTGTGAAACGGGATACTCCTAGCATCGTCCTTTCGACTGCGCGTTCGATAAGGCTGAGTGACCTTTCATTCTGCTTACGCAGCGACCAGGTTTCTGACGCATACGTTAGAGCTGGATGTACCGTTGAGTCGAAAAGATGGGCACGGAGTCGGATGTTCTTTGTTCTCTTCATTGCATCCTCGATGCTCTTGAAAGCTCCCCAAGCCGTTCGTTTCATTCTGCTTAACTCTGGAGCTAAGTCGTTCATCATGTTGATTTCCCGACTTATATTGACGTAACTAGAGCATTCGGAGGTGTTCTTTCGGCTGAGCGTGAATGGAGCATATGAAACCAATCCATTCCTCATGAACATCATTTTGTGAGATTTACTCGAAGACCAATCTTTCCACAGGCTTTATCATAGTCGGCAAGCACACATCCCGCTTGGCTAATGTTTCGTGTTATAAGGTCGATGTCATCAGCAAATCGAAGACGGTGTAATTGCCGACCGTCGATTTTCACTCCCATATTATCCCATTCCAATGTTCGCATTATGTGCTGGAGGGAGGAGCTCTTAATTTTGACGAGATAGTGTCGCTTTCATTAACTCCTGCTTTGACGTCGTTATTCATACTGTTATGCATTGGTGATATTCTGATTGTAAAATTTTACATAGCTTACGAAGAGTATACACTGAGTAAGGACGCCCACCTAGGGGCTCTCTGATATCAGGGCTCTCGAGCCGGTGTGTTGCGAGGCAGCGTGGCGCGTCCACAGGTGGCGGATAGGAGGTTAATAACGAACCAAAAGCAACCTTTGCTTCTCTAAGACGCAGGTGGATCCAGGGGATGGACTCCCTGTTTCTGCTGCGCCGATCTGGCACATACTTTCTGTATTTACGAGGCGTATTTATGCACGCGTGTGTGGGTGCGTTCTTGCTTATGCGGATTGTAGTCTACGAGTCGATTCGGCCAAAAACCTCCAGTCAAGTGATAGAGAATTATATGGGAAGCGGTTAGGGGTCGCCTCCTACAAATAAGCTTCATATCCGCACTGGGAGAGATTGGCAAGCTACCCGTGAGTATGCCCAACCTCCACGTTCGGAACTCCATAAGCTATATATGGGTATCAAAAAGCTAAACGCAGTAAAAGAAACGAACTCATTCACCCAACTCCAATAGAACCATCGATTAGGCAGCGTTCGGTAGGACGAGTACGGAGAGGTTGATAAAATGTCAGTGCCATTCTAAGCTGACTAAGATGACGATCTGCATCTAAAATGCATGCACACTTGCATCCGATTTCTCGATAGGAGACTTGCTCATGCAAGCAAGAAGGATAAGGTACGACATCATCGGCCTAGCCGAGACGAGACGACGCCACCTATTCAACGCCGTCTGTGACACCGGAGAAGAACTGTTCCTTTGAACATGCAATAGTAGAGGAGTCGACGGCGTCGGCGTTCTCGTCAACACGAGTTTGTCCATGAACATCGGATCATTCGAAGAACTAGCGACCCGAATCGGGTGTTTGCGACTAAAGAGATGTGGTTCAGTACCGGCCTTGACAAACTTCGTCGTTTGCGCGCGGTCATCAAACTACGATGAAGAAGAAGTTGAAGCGTTCTATATGGACCTGGAAGAGGTTCTGCAGAGAAAACCATACATTCTTCAAGGTCATCATTGGAGATTTCAACGCCAAGATTGGATTTAAGGGAACGTCACATTGGGACCCATGGATTAAAATGGAACGAGCAGTATGAATGGCTGCTTGAGTTTATAACGACGACCAAGGCCATTCATGGTGACTCGCAATCACAGATGCCCGCGCGTATTAACATTTACATTTATGGGCTGACCATGAGTGTTAGCGTGGGGATGGTTCTGTGCCTTCACTGTTCTCACAAAAATGATTTCAATAAATTAGTGACACCACTATATAATCGTTCCCAGTTAACTTCGGTCACTGCCAGGGAGCTTCTGCAGTTCCACTGATAACCGCTTACGAGTAGGTTTGAATGAAATCCTGTGGTAGTGAATATTAAGAAAAAATTATGACAGCTGTTTACACAGCTGCATTTATTCTTCACAAGAGGGTCCTTCGGGGTCAGGGGAATGAGACTCGTTTCTTCTATTGTGTTTAGCTTTTTGATACTCACGTATAGCTTATTGAGTTCCGAACGTGGAGGCTTGGTATACTCATTGGTAGCTTTCCAGTCTCTCTTAGAGTAGACTTGAAGCTTACTTGTTGGAGACGACTCTTAACCGCCTCCCATATACTTCCCAGTCAGTTGATTGCAGACTTTTGGCCGAATTAACTCGTAGAATACGATCCACACAAGAGAGAACACATCCACACGCGCATACATGAATACGCCTAGCAAATACGGAAAGTATGTCCCAAGTCAGCGCAGCAGAAACAGGGAGTCCATCCTTTGGATTCATCTATTCCTCAGCGAAGGAGTCGCTTTTGTTCCTTGTTTAACCTCCCTATCTGCCACCAGGAGCTGCGCCACGTTGCATCACGACTGACCAACATGAAACCTTTTAATGAGGGATATCCGTCTATTGATCCCATATAATGTTGAAAGTCATAAACTTTTTACGATCTTTCTATCGTAATTACCGCTGACATTCCCAATGTATGTTTGGAACAAACTACGCTTAGGCACAAGTATTCCACGTCGTTATCGTTTCCAACGTGGATTGACAGTCAGTTGTTTGTCTAGTTCCTCGTAGTTTCATGTTATACCATCCAGATTACTCCAAATTTGAACTCTTTTACTCATCTATGTTTCATTTTGATGCAGTCATATTTTACATCTTATTCGTCTAATCTAATCGTCTAGTTTCATTCCATTACGCCTTTTTTTACGTTTCTTTTCAGCAAGTTGTTTGGGATCCTGTGGGTTCTTTGATGAGTTACTTTACTTAGTTGTTTTCATTTTGAATAACTCTAAGAGATAAGCGAAATTCCAGGTGAAATATGGCCAATTCGTCAAAAAGCTATGGAATCGAGACCGATTTTATGACGTTGCAACGTTTCGTGCTATATGAACAACGCAAATATCCGAATGCCACCGGTGATCTCACTAATCTGTTCACCTCACTCCTCACTGCTTTTAAGATACGTTAAGCACATTTTATCTTCGCTCTACCTTTACATTCTTTTTTGTTCCATATCAATTATTTTATTCACAAATATGTGCGACCGACTTTACGCAGCGGTCCTGCTACGTTTAGCTCGTAGTTCTTACTGCACGACAGATCTCGTAAAAATGGTAATATTCTTCTAAAAGAGAGACGTTTATGAGCTGAACCACTGCATAGATTACAATGCTTCGTCACGCAGCACATTTTAATAGTAAATAGGAAAATGAGTAGACCTTATTAAACACAAGAGATGAGTTGTCATGAGTGTAGGCGACATTTGATCACTTGTCATTGGCAATCCAGAAAAGAAAGTGGGTAGTCTCCTCGTTTTCGAATCGGAAGTGTCACCTTTGTGAATCGCTCAAACTTGGTGAATCCTGTCCGAGTTTTGGAACCTAAATGATTCTGCCTTTTAATTTTCGAGACAAAAGGAATATGGCTTCTATGTCGCAGTCATTCGTTACCCTTACAGCTTCCACAAAACCATTATAAGTTCCTCTTAAAATCATTTCAACTCAATATTACTTGTATGAAACACGTTATAACATTGCTTCCAAATAATTTCGCTGCATTATAGGCAATTTCTAGTGCGGTACGAAAAGCTGGCTTGGCAAATCTTTATGGAATCGCTGGCAATACCAATGTTCAAGGCGAAGAGGTTTTCAGATCGTAGTTGCGACTATTGAGCACCGGAGCAAAATAGGATGCACAACTCTTGTTTTAGGTGAAGAAGCTCGACGTCCTCAGTAATGAGCTGATGATAAACATGATTCGCTCATCGTACGCCTGTTGTGGAATGGTATCGGAAGAAAATGAAGATGTTGGCACATCAACTTATACCTTTTTTCTTTACATTATACGGAGAGCTACAAACAGAGCTTTGGCAGTTTTTAGATAATCGTAATAGAAGAGGGAAAACGTGGGAAGTATATCGTGTGCTTCGATCCACTAGATGGTTCATCAAATATCGACTGTTTAGCGTCCATCGGTAGGTACAAGTTTCCGGACTGTGTACTATATGTTTTCCAAGTTTTTAATCTTTTAATGAGATTAGTTGATTTTAACATTGAAATTAGATTTGCCAGAGAATTGAATAATATAGTGGAAGCTTTATACTCCCTCTATAGGTTCAATCTTCGGTATTTGGAGAAAGCCGGCAGATGGCCCTGTAACGAAGGCCGATTTCTTACAGCCGGGCAAGTAAGCGCTATTTTCACTGCACATATAAAACTGCAATTAGAAAGAACCATTTAGTGCACTCGTGGCAGCTGGATACTGTCTATATGGTTCGGCCACCATGATTGTACTTACTACAGGAAACGGTGTAAATGGATTCATGTTGGACCCAGTAAATACCTTACCAATGTTTTATTTTTGCTTACAATATCATGCTACAAATTCTATGGTATTTAAAGAGTATCGGTGAGTTCGTTCTCACACACCCTAGGATGCGCATTCCTGACAAAGGCAAAATCTACAGTCTAAATGAAGGATATGCTAAGCATTGGTCAAAGGGACTTGCCGAATATGTACATACGAGGAAGTTTCCCGAGGTAGGGGCAGGATTTGTTAATTTCGCGCACCAGTTTTGGCGCTGTATACACTCCCATTATCTATGGACATTTCTGAAAAGTTCGTTAGGACGACGTTTGCTGTTGTTCGTTTGTTTGCTGAAGTAGTTTATTAAGCAAGACAGTATTACCCTTCAATTTGAAAATATTGATTCCAATGGGATAAAGTGGAAGTGACAAGAATGTTAAATCTTCACTAGGTATAACCAGCTTTAGGTTGGAAGGAAAGCAATGGTACAGCGCTATGTTGGCTCTTTGGTAGCTGATGTTCATCGTACGATTCTTAACGGTGGAATCTTTATCTACTCACCTACAAAAGCTGCACCGAAAGGAAAAGTGAGCACATGAGTTTAATTAATTCAATATCCTCACTTCGAGCACCTTGTCAAACTTGAGCCGGGACGCGGTACCTAACGGTTCTTCAAATTTCAGTTGCGTCTTCTTTATGAGTGCGCTCCGATAGCCTTCATCGTTGAGCAGGCAGGTGGTCACGCAAGCACGGGTAAAGTAAGTTATAAGAAATTTTTCAAACCATTCTACAGCAATAATATTGTATATGTAGGGTCCACTTCTTGATGTCGTTCCTGAAGATATTCATCAGCGATCAACCTTGTACTTAGGAAGCAAGAAGGACGTAGAAGAGCTACTCACATATCTCCTTAAGTACCATTAGACAACAAAATAGTGCTGGATTTCATAGGCGAATTATTAAAGAATTAGTTGTTAACAGTGCGAACATTTGGAATCTACTAAAAATAGTTCATCAAAGGCGCCTAGTAGAGCGGGGTTAGAGGTGCCCTGCAATGTACATGTGATCGTTGGTTCGACATTTCGCCCTGGGTTCACCAAGCCTTCCATATCTGTGGGGTTGACAATTGGCATTGAAGTTGTCTAGAAGTTTAGCAGCATTGATTTAACATATCGGTAAATCACCACAAGTCTTTGCATAGTTCAGACACGCATTCGATCACCTCTAACGATGTTTGATGATGACGAATGCATGGACATACCTCAATGATTGTTCAACACCGAACGTTGTATCTTTTAACTATCAATAGCCTAAAGTGGACTAGCCTATTATGCCGTTTTCCATAAATTAACCGCACGGCTCGATGCCATTTTGTAAGGACCCATGTCATAAGACATTAGACCTGCTTCGTAAGAGACGGTGATTACTTGCAGTGAAAACCCACAAACGCTCTAGTACTACGATCCTGAGAAGCTGCGGAAAACGTCGTCCGCTCAGTGTTTCACATGTGGGACAACGGATCCGAAGCAGTACTGGTGATAACACAACATATGAGACCAGGTCATTTAAGAATCCCACAGATTCCTTGCGTGCGTGTGGCGCAGTGGTTGGAGGGGCCCAGCAATACAAATGGGATCAATTCCTGCGCACCTGCCCCACCAAGTCTTTCGTCCCTCCAGAATCGATATATTGGTACCAGACTTGTCTGGGAGGATAGTAGCACTGACTCGATACAGCGGCGGACCAGCGTGGGTTATTGCAGAGGCTAGATATGCATTCAATCCCTCCAACGATGCTTAATGAAATCGAATGCATGGCACATCCCCAAGAGATCGATCAACGCCAAGAGCTTTATCTGTTATTCTTTTTTACAGATTCCTTGTAAGAAATAGCATGCCTTATTGAGAAACAAGACAGCAACATATCTTGTTCTTCGCATTAAGCAATATAATTGCAGTAAGCAAAGTGGGTAATTATTAACTATTTATTCCCTTTATATTGTTATTTGATGGGATAGCTATAAAATCAAGGGTGGTAATAAACACATACAGAGAATGTCACCGAAAAAAAAATTGGTAGTGGGCATTAAACGGAGAATACACATCGTTGGTAAAATGCTACTACAAACACATGAAGGAATTCTCAAGCATAAAGGTATCACGATGGGAATTCTCACGCTTGTGAGAACGACTAGATATCCGAAAGATATACAGTGAAATTAGAATTGAAGAAATTTGTGAGAAAAAGGACCATACAGTGAAAATCACCGGCAGTTTGTTGGCCTGGATGTTATTCGGTGCTTATGCGATAAGAAGAAAAATCTCAAGAAGCCGAAAAAAAGAAAACAATCGAACACTTTCGAAATATAGAACAGAACCGCACTTATCTAAGGAGCCACATAGATGCTTTCTAAAGTCCTCAGTTTAGGATTGGACTCCTAACAACAGTTTTTTGTTCCCTTGGTGTTGATTGCTCGTCACGATCAACAAGGCTCTTATGTTCAGAACAAGTCTCAGAATCGCTTTCGGTGGAAATTAGTGGGACTTCGAGTGCAGCACTACAACATATACATGCTCAGAACAGAACCTACTGTATAAATTTGAAGCGAAACTGTACGGAGAAACCCGAACCTTTTCTTTAAATGGTCCGCAATGGTTTGAATGTCAACGCCTGACTCAAATTCCAAAATACGTCTCAGCAAATCATTTTCAGTTCTAAGCTCTTCCATTCTCTATAATAAACACGTACAATAGGATAGAGAGAGAAACGGAAAGAAAAATTAAACATACCTTCTGGATATCCATATTCATCTTCTTCTCATGTTCAAGAAACTCGTAAATTTCTCTCGCCATTTTCGCTGTATTAGAGTAAAAATTCTGTTTCATATCTTCCTGAAATTTTTCGAACCCGAATTTTCAAGTTTCAATATAGACACCTCCTAACGATTTACCGCCTAATCGTGGATGAGAGGTGTTCCTGGATGTCGGGCTGTGATGTAAAGCGGGAGGATTCATTCCCCTGGCAGCATCCCCCAAGCTGAGAATGAGTCCGGCGTTTCCATGAGGAAACCCAGCTTACAGTAAAGTAATACAAAGATCCACCACCGTCCTAGTCAAACCAGCCTCATGGCAGCAAATCTACCTCTGTTCAACAAGGGCGATGACTGCTTGTGAAGGTGACTACGTAAGGCAGATATTAGGTGCTAAGCCAGCAGGATCCCCCTTCCCCAAAAAAAAAGAGTGGAAATTATGCTGCATCCCGCCACAACCGGTGAAGAAAGACCATCCAAGTAACCAAGTAAGTAATATCTATAAAGCAGCGTACATCAATTTTGTTTTGCTTCTTGGAACTGGCACATTCCCTCTGATCTTTACTAAAGTTCGCCTCTAAAACTCTTCGATGTGTCTGCATAACGAGGAATAGGGTCCATTGTGAATCCTCATATAGCTGGCGTAGTTGACGATTTTCGTTGTCCAAGTCACGGAGCTGCAAAAGAAAATTAACAGAAATCAGCTAAAAATCCAGAAAAAAAAATCTTTAATAAACAGTAGCACAGAACGTGTTTTAAAAAACCAACTTGTCTATTTCTGCTTTTTTTATGTTCCTTTTCAAAATCCTGGCCCGGAATGTAGCGCTAAAATAATGCGTTACATGTACAGCGGTTCAAAAAGAACCTGTACAACCAACGAATTTTACAGCAGAAAAAAAAGAAAACACGAAGAAAATGCCAACCGTAACCGTGTCGCCACCTCTCCGTTGTATAATATCAGCAACACGATGGGCATAAGTAAGTGACTGAGTAATCTTAATGCATATTCTTCACAATATGAGTGAAACACTTTATATAGAAAAAGTGGAATTATACCTACTTACATACAGAATGACCCGTCTTCACTGGTTCTGCAGGTCCCGCCTAATTTAACCATTTCTTCGGAGTGTTGCTGGTTTAGCCACTGTGTTTCCCTGGAGTCCTGAGGTCAGCCTAGTCAAAGTTTGCCCAAGTTCGTCACCACCACAGGAAGCCGCCGCCCTTGTGGAGCAGAGGAAGATTGGCCACCAAGCGACTAGTTTGATATCGTGACGATGGTGGATCTAAGTATTGCTTTATTCTTAGTGGAGCTTCCTGATAGAAACACCGGACTCGTTCTCATCTTGGGAGACCCTAACGAGGTGATGAATCCTCCCGCTGTACATTGCAGCCCGACACCCAGGAACACCTACCAGCCACGATGAGGCAGCAAATTGTTGGAAGGAAAGTGAAATTATAGAGATTCTAAATGTAAACTAAACCTTGTCGTTCTCTTTCAGGTCCACAACAATTCTGCGTAAATCCTTCACGATGTCTTGAACATCGATGGGCGTTAGAAAACTAGTCATACTCTAAAGTAACAGAATAATGATGAAGTAATTAGCACATAAAATGTGCTTTGCGAGTAATACACCGCATCATACATTGACAATTATCAAACAGTTAAGTATGAATGGAAGAGAGAATCATCCTCTCAAGAAGCAACACAAAACAAGGTGACTATTCTGAAGCAGTAAGACTTATCCGTATTCAACCATTACTTGTGTGTGGAATCCGTAGTTTCACTGATTGTCTATTAATTTACGACACTGGCTGTCAGAGATCCGAATGAAGACATTGATCGTGGTCCCAAAATCTTCTGGGTCTGATTAATATGGATTTTAGGTTATTTTGTAAGATATCTAAAGTATATGTCTGTAGTGTACTTTTTTATGACTGGTAGACATGCAGTATCATTGGTTTAGAACCCGTTTAGAAAACACCATGAGGTGTCTTAGTTTTAGGCTTTGCGTTTACGGATTCTACCTGATGTTCGCATTTAATCCTAGCACAAAACTGTTGTAATCTACTCCTTTCCTTCTTTTCCTGAAATACTCTTTGTTTTCTTTTTTTCTTTTTTCGCTAAATGACAACATTTGGTGGATTCATAGAGTTTATGTTTTGCGGCTTAAGTTTTTGGGTTTGCGTTTTTGGTTTTGGGTTTTGGGCGGTCTTGTCTTTGGTTAACAAAGTCCACCTGGATTTCGCTGTAATCCTTAAGATAGGACATTCTTTTCTCCGTCAGGACTTATTTTTCTTTTTATGAGTGGGTATTCCAAAGAATCTGATTATTGTAGATCTTAGGTGCTACTGAATGTTTGTACTGCGTAGATGTTAGATGATTTTCCTTCGTAACTGGCGTTTCGTTAGTCCATGTAGATGTCTTTCCCTCCTGTCTGTCCTTCTTCGTTCACTGGAGCATTCTACTAAGTAATCTACATCAGTGAATCTTCTTCAGTGCAAGTATCACCTGTATCGAATTCTGGTGTCATATTAGAAATAGGCTATAAGAGAATCTGGACTACACTTTTACCACTTTCTTTTAACATATGTTTAAATTGTTGAGTTTATACGAGGTTAATGATAAGGTTTTTCGGCTAACGTTTTGACGTCTTCGTGTTTTTTAGAACTGTTGATCCTAGTGAGTAGTCCACAATTGTCTTTGTCTTGTCTTGGACTTTATCTTAATACTACCTGCTTAGATACTTGGGTGGCCCGTCTTCACTGGTTGTGCGGGTTCCAGCGTAATCTCCATTTTTTCGGGGTTTTGCCGGCTTAGCTCTTGTGTTTCCGTGGAGTCCGGAGGTCAGCCTAGCCAAAGCCTGCCCTATAGTGTACTTCAATAACGAGTTGTAAAGCATGCATGAGGGGATAGCTGTGCTTTTTCATACTGAGGTTCTTTAAGGATTTATTAAAAGTACACGTATTCCTAGAAAACTGTTGAAAATTATTTAACAGACTTGTTATATGTAAGTCATTGTGGCTTTCACTATAGACTGAATCGGTCACGTGATAAGCGTATACGCATGTATATACATGCGTATATGTATATACATATATATGGTGTACACAAGCTTATGTATACATATATACACATATTTATGCGTATATATATGTATTTACATACATTTATATGTATATGCACATTTGCTAGGATTTTGTTCTATATCACGAGATCAAACTTCAACAGAAACATCGTTAGCTGATTCTGTAAATTACCATCAAATATCAGTGTCTTATCTTCTTATCGTAGTACTATATCGTTATCAGTATCTTGGGAATCCCATAAGCTTTCGGTCTTTTTGTTAACTAGTTTATTGGGAGCGCATATAGCGTAGTGATCGGAGGCGCCCTGTAATGCACATGGTGTTGATCACCGCGCCCCAGACTCTCAATCCTTCCATCTCTTGGGAGTCGGTTAATTGGTACCAAATTTGTCTGGGAGGATAACAGCACTGGCTGGATACATCAGTAGGGCACCGCCAGCCATTGTAAAGGCCAGATACGCCTTCAATCACCAACGATTCTTTATAAAATCAAATGCATGACGCATTCCACAGGGTTTGATCAACGCCGAAAGCTTTTTAGCTTTTAATTTATTGAGAATCAGCCTTGTCCTCTATCTTGATTGTTGTTGTATATAGTTCTTCTCCTTCACCTTTTGATTAAACAGTTCTCTATTTTCTAACAAACTGCTTTATTCGACTTTTTATAGGGATTTTGAAATTGCTGCGATCATACGTTTACCAGTTGAGAGGGACCGTAGTAAACTGAGTAAACTGCTTGTAGATCATTATGTCTGTCAATGTAACTTTGTCCTCTAGACATCGGTAAGTTTTCTCTACTAGTTTTTTTTTAGTTCTGTATTTATAGAGCAGAGGTCCTGTTCGGTTTCTGGTGTACTGTCACGATTCGTTGCAGAACGGATGTGGCTACACTGTTTGATGTGTTTTGCGAGGTGGGAACGAGTGCTGAAGACGGTTTACCGCTTATACTAACCAAGTACCCGGAAGACTACAGCGACGACGCAGCTCTGAAAAGTGTTCGGCAATTCAGTTTTCCGTGTGGACTCAAAGAGTGAGAGAAAAAGCTCATCCTCACATCGTATTTTCAATGTTTCTCATGTTTAAGGACTGACTCAGAAGCCGTTCAGCTGTTCTCTTTTGTCTTAACGGATTCTCGATCTCAGTATACTTTTGGGTTTTGTCGATTTACACCGCGGAATAACACGTGCATCTGTGTATTAAGGTATGTTTTTGTATTGATATTTGTTTACATTTTGCTTAAGTGTATCTTATATTTGCATTTGTAGTGGTTTTTCTTGGCCTGGTGTATTTTATAAAGTTCTAAATCACATTTCACTCATTATGAATAGCGGAACAGTGAGTTTTATGTTGTTTTTTTTTCCTCTTTCTCTTTATTTTACCGTATTGTGTTTCCAAGTTTCCCCAAGTTCACCTTTTTAAGCAAGGTGATCTGGATGCGATCCTGACTAGAATTTACCATACGGATATTCCTAACATTGGCGACACCTTAAAGTTCGAATGTCATAATGGAATGCATGTGAGTACCTTCCGTCATCGATGTGTTTTTTTCTTCTTGACAGATCTTGCTGTCCACCTATAAACTTCTGAGAGGCATCTTTTCACAGGCTACAGTTTTCCTTTCTTTTTTCGAGTGAAAGGACTCGCATACATTATGGTATAAAGGCCTGTCGAGATCGCACTCGATATTCTTGTGTGTAAGAACGATAATTTTTAGAAATTAGAGGTGAAAATTCCTGACGTCACTAAGCTGCCAACTCTTCGCGAAGACAGATTTATGCTCGAGTTTTACAATGCAGTCTCAACTAGGCAAATGTTGGCAATTTATGCAAGGTATGTTTTCTGTAATTTACGAATAATCACTTGAGTATATCTGTTCCATGCTACCACTTTCAGTTTACTGAAAGAACGTAGAATCATTTTCACTGGACGGAAGCTCAGCCAGCTTAGTTCATGTATTTATGCCGCTTCAACACTTCTGTACCCTATGTTTTGGTGAGTCTGAGAACTGATAGCTTACAATATTATAATATGGTTTGCCCATCCATGACTTAACTATGTTAACACATTGGCGACGAGGTGACTTCATACGAAGACATGTAGTATGAAAATAATTTTTCAATGGTCGGCTTTTAAATAACTATATCTCAACTCACAGTGAACTTTGCTGATCTAAATAAAAGTTATTAGAATGCACAAGTCTTTTCTTACAAGGTGGGGTTTTTCTTCTTCCATCGAACTAAAACTTTTCTTTACTGGAATTCATGCAGTACTTTTCTTTGTGCTCGTATTTCCAACACAAAATTCAATTTCGTCCAGGAGGAGATCATAGTTTTTTTCAAAGTTTTACTGGTTGTTGCAGCTTCCGCGTTTTTTTATAGTTCGGAGAACTTGAATTTGGTTTCTACTTGTTTAAATTTTATTCTTAAGCCTGTTTGCCTACAACATATTTACATGGGTGCGGGTGTGTAGAGTATTGGTTAGAGGCTCTTTGCGATGCACATGGGAGCGATCCCGTCCCCCAGGGTCACCATGCCTTCCATCCGTCCAGTTTCTGCATATTGGTACCCTACTTGTCTGGGAGGTTAGCAGCACTTAGTCGATACTTTGGTAGACCACCGCGAGTCATTGTAAAGGCCACATATGGATTCAATCACCTCCAGCGATGCTTAATGAAGTCGAATGCATGGCGCATCCCTCAGGGAATGACCAACGCCGGCAGGTTTATCCATATGCACATATATATGTGTATAAATGCACATATACATATGCACATATTTGTGTATACGTAGGCACATACATGTCTATATACATAGATGCATGCATACACACATGTAGACATGTAAAAGTGACAGGCAACGCAGCGGTAATGATGCTGGTGATTAGGACTACAATGCTGATTCGAAGCCGCACGGGGTCCACCAAGCTACTTATCCCTGCGGCTTAGGGAAATACCAGATTTGTCTGGGGAAAAACCACTTTCTGCAATCCAAGTGAAAAGCTCTAGTCCGGCGATCTCAAGACTCTTGGGAGGATCGATTCAGCCAGCATTTAACAACATTTCGTGGGTGGTGGGTGCGAGGAAACTGATCAAGTGCAAGAAACACATATATGCATATACATATATGTGTCTACGGATCTGTTTTATGAGGGATCTCGAGCCGGTTAGTCGCGAGGCTACGTGGAGCATCCTATGTAGCGGACTGGGGGTTAATCACGTACCAAAAGCGACCTTTGCTTCCCTAAGACACAGGTGGATCCACAGGATGGACTCCCTGTTTCTGCTGCGCCGATCTGGCACACACTTTCTGTATTTACGAGGCGTATTTATGCACGCGTGTGTGGGTGTGTTCCTGCTTATGCGGATTGTATTCTACGAATCAATTCGGCCAAAAGCCTGCAGTCAAGTGACGGAGAATTATGGGAGGTGATTAGAAGTCGCCTCCTACAAATAAGCTCCATGTCCACACTGGGAGAAACTGGCAAACTACCCGTAAGTATACCCAGCCTCCACGTCGGGAACTCAATAAGCTATATGTGGGTATCAAAAAGCTAAACACTGAAAGATACGGGCTCATTCACCCGACTCCAATAGAACAATCGATTAGGCAGCGTTCGGTAGGACGAGTACGGAGAGGTTGATAAAATGTCAGTGCCATTCTAAGCTGACTAAGATGACGATCTGCATCTAAAATGCATGCACACTTGCATCCGATTTCTCGATAGGAGACTTGCTCATGCAAGCAAGAAGGATAAGGTACGACATCATCGGCCTGGTCGAGACGAGACGACACCAACCATTCAACGCCGTCTATGACACGAGAGAAGAACTGTTCCTTGGAACATGCGACAGT
Organism: Angiostrongylus costaricensis; assembly: GCA_900624975.1. Taxonomy (NCBI): domain Eukaryota; kingdom Metazoa; phylum Nematoda; class Chromadorea; order Rhabditida; family Metastrongylidae; genus Angiostrongylus; species Angiostrongylus costaricensis. The sequence continues at coordinate 89,170 of UYYA01004135.1, read as the reverse complement.
AGAGGGGTCGGCGGCGTCGGCGTTCTCATCAACACGAGTTTGTCTGTGAACAACGGTTCACTCGAGCAACTTATAACCCGAGTCGGGTGTTTGTGACAAAAGAGGTCGGGTTCAATACCGGCTTTGACAAGCTTCGTTGTTTACGCGCCAACATCAAACTATGATGAAGAAGAAGTCGAAACGTTCTATATGGACTTGGGGAAGTTCTGCAGAGAAGACCATACATAGATTCTTCAAGGTCATCACTGGAAGACTTAACCCTTAGATTGGACCAAGAAGAACGTCTGAAGAACGTCACATTGGGACCCACGGATTAGAATGGAACGAACAGAGTGAGCGGCTATCTAAGTTTGTCGTGGCGAACAAGACCATCCATAGTAACTAGCAATTCCAGAAGCTACACCCTCAACGCTGGACGTGGGAATCTTTCAGTGGAAATTACCATAACGAAATGGACCACATCGTAGTAAATTGAAGCTTTTGCCTTGTCGATTTCGATTTTGTACCATGATTCTAAATAGGACCAGACTATCTCCCGCGTGCAAGATTTAGTGGAAAGGAGAAAAAGCGGCTAGAATCAAAACCGAAGTCCCAGAACCAACGTAAACTGGCGCTTATTCAATTCATTAGTCGGCTTTTAGGAAGATGTCGTTCTCGATAAAATCATCCAAGAATACGATCGGCCTCTTCAACATCTTCACGTTAGCGCTATGGAAGCTAAGAGTTCGAAAGTCACCAAAAGACGTCTGTGTCTAGAAACACTCGAGCTGATAGGACAGTTTGGAATCGCACGATCTGCAAGCAACGGCCAACTTGCAAATTTGTAAAACAGTGCAGACAACTGATAAAAGAAGATATTGAAGAGCGATGAGCAGCAGTTATGGTCGAGGCTGAAGAGGCTGCGAAAAGAATTCGCAAAGTCCGTAGACTTCGCCATTTAAAAACCATGATTGCACTCCGGCGCCTAAACGGAATAGTTAGAGCGTCCAGAAAGACAGTGGAGAAAATCGTTCACGAATACTACTCGGATCTCTTCGATAGCCATGTCCACCTTCCATCATATGAAATAAAGGAGGATGGATATGTTGTACCACCGGTTCCCCCTCCCGAAGTCCGACATGCCCTTTCGTCGATGAAAAATCGAACAGCACCAGGTCCGGACAGTATAAGACCAGAACGCCTGAAGAAGCTTCCGCCAGTCCTTGTAAACACACTGGCTCGGCTATTCACATGTTACCTGTCTGAACGCAAGGTACCTACTCAGTGGAAGTCCAGCAAGACCGTGTTATTGTTCAAGAAGGGTGACCTACCCGATGTCGGCAATTATCGCCCAGTCTGTTTTCCTGTTTGTTGTCTACAAACTTTCCACTCAAGTTCTATTGAGGATTGAAAAAACACTGGATGAAGGGAGCCGTCTGAGCAGACGGGGTTTCAAAAAGGATTCAGTCCAGTGGACCACGTGCACACGATAATAGGATTCATCGGAGTATCACAAGAGTACAAAAGACCGCTCTATCTCATTTTCTTTCATGCAAAGAAGGCTTTTGACTCATTTGGGATAGACGAAGTCATTGAAACCCTTGACAGTCAGGGTCATCAGGGAGCCCCTACTCAGTATACGTGGATCCTTCTTAAGCTGTACAAAAATTTCACTGCCAAGATATCACCATTCTGCAACGATATTAACATTGACGTCAAGAGAGGTGTTAGGCAAGTCAATACCATCGCGCCAAAATTTTTTACCGCCACTCTCCAAAACGTCGTGCAAACTTTACAATTTGACAATATGGGAGTGAAAATCGATGCTCCTCAATTACACCATCTTCGCTTTGTTGATGGCATCGTCCTTACAACACCAAATGTTAGCCAAGCGGAACCTATGCTTGCCGGCTTTGATATAGTCTGTGGAAAAATTGGTCTTCAACTAAATCTCACTAAAACGATGTTCATCAGGAACGGATTGGCTACGTATGCCCCCACCCCATTCACGCTCAGCGGAACGAATGTCCCCGAATGCTCCATTTATGTCTATCTAGGTCGGGAAATCAACATAATGAACGACTGAGATCCAGAGTTGAGCAGAAGGGAACGAGTGCCTTGGTGAGCTTTCAAGAGCATCGAGGATGTAATGAAGAGGACAAAGAACACCCGACTCCGTGCCCACCTTTTTGACTCAACGGTACTTCCTGCCCTAACGTATTCGTCAGAAACCTGGTCGCTGCGTAAGCAGGATGAAAGATCATTAGCGTTATCGAACGCGCAGTCGAAAGGATGGTGCTAGGAATATCCCATTCCACACAAGTAAGTGTTGAGATCTGAAGCTCCGACTTGCGTCAACGTTCAAAAATCAGTGATGCCGTTCTGTACGCCAAATAGTCGAAGTTAAGGTGGATCGGACATGTAATGCATGTGAATGACTAGCGATGGACATGAGCTGTTAGTGACTGGATTCGTGGGAATGTCAAACGTACTGTAGAAAGACCACCAACCCGTTGGTCAGAGTTCTTCAGGCAGAAGGGGATAATGCTGAGCGAGTCTCTGGGGCGAGCAGAACCCACTGGGCTACTCTTGCATACGACAGGGAAAAGTGGAAGATTTACAGGCGCTCGTACGGGTCACTCGACTGTTAACAGGACTGTAAGTAACATATGTATATATGCATGTATATATATACATATATATATATATAGATATATATGTATATGTTCGTATATGCGTGTATATATATAAATATTTCTTGCATTAAGTAATTCTTCGTATTCTTGTTGAGCATACGCGAGGTGTTACTTTTATTCTCTATTCACGAATGAGCTGACGTTTCGGCGGATTTCGCCTTCCTCAGAACCTGGAAATGTCAAGTTGACAGCAATCTATTCGGCCAGACACCTCCATAACCAAACAAAGAAAACGCTAAAACAAGATTCCAATCACATTAAACACAGCACACTCACCGCTTTCTATGAGGCTTCCACTGAGTATGTTTCGTGAAGACCAACTGCACAGATTTCACATGGAAGCGTAATGTGCCTCTCCCATCAGAATAACGGTCTCATATACTGCCCAATATCACGCGTGATTATGAGGGATTCTTCCCTGCGGTTCATTTTTGGATTTCTGGAATTAATCCAGAACGCCTCGAGAGTTTTGCGCGCTTGTGTTCCCGATTTTTGTGCGAGGATCGTGACACGCACTTCAAAGTCCTATCCGTTATTTCTTGCATTAACTGTTGGGAAAACACCAGGCCTTGTTGGGATTCAGCTTCATAACCAATATCCTAACTGTGCACATATCTTTCTGAAATTTTTGCCGACGAAGTATGAAAAATGCTCTTACTTGTGATCGACCTGCATTGGAGAATCAGTATTTTTTTAGGCAATCAGTTTTTATACCAGTTTTACCTGAGTCTTTACGAGAGATGGTAATGGCTCCTATGCCGTTTCTAATTGGTGTTCCGAAACAAGTGATGGAATTAAACGTGAGTTATGGTATGGTGTTTTATTCCTATTGTTGCAGAATATTCCTTTAATCAGTTAGACATGGTCTAGGTATTGAAAGACCTTGGTGAAGTGGTTATCGTAGACCTTGAGGATAAGACACTTCAGAGTGCACATAACGATGTTGCTGATATGCCAAATGAGGTGATCAGTCCTGGTCATATTTTTGCCTTGTCGTTTTATAGCGACTTTGTAGTGTTCTTCTATTTTAACAGGTGGTGATGTATCTGAAAAACCAATTGAAGAATTCTACGGATATGGATGATTCGATATCAAGAAGCTTTCTACGAGCCAATGTTCTACTGTTTGGTGGCTATCGAATGGGTTTCGTCAGGCGAGAGTCGACTGGTGTTAGTCAGATATTCCATACATCGGTGTGAATCCTTTGCTAAGAATAACCATGTATTTGTTTTCGGAAGAAGTTTATGTTTGAGGTGTTTGTAACAACAACTCATCAACTTTAGGTCGTTCATTGGGACAAGCAAAAGTTCGTTCGTGAGCAACGGCCAACATTGCAGCCGTTTTTATCCTCGTTAATCGGAGCAGATGGAGTGCAATATCTTGAAAGAGTAAGGATTTTATGTCTTCCGCAATACTAAAGGTTTTATGGATAGCTTTTTCCAGTTCATCGAAGAGCGTACGCGTTTTTTGAACAGCGGATTACCTATTTCGGACGAATTCGAGGTGGAAATCGCGAACATGGACAAGTTGAAATTGCAGGTTCCGTTGAATATCAATTCATTTTTAACCATCACTAAATTATGAATGGTTCTTTTTTGCCTCTCCTCTTACCAGCATTATAATTTCTTCCCTATGAGAGTTTTCTTGTTACTTTCCCTATGGTTCTCAATTTTTAGGCAGTTAGTCCAGAAGTGATACACCAAGCAGTACAAAGTGTAAGTATGTCGAAATTGCAGCATTACTCTAGTATTAGCGCAACATTTGAAGTTGTGTCGTGTTGTCTGTCTCATATTCCTCTGCGTTTTTCTTTAGAATTTCTTTTCATGATGAACACATAGAAAGGACTACTTAATTTAAGGTCAAAGAAAATGCCAGTGATGTGATTGGAACATTGAAAGATAAAGTGACGGGAATACAGGTTTGTTCATGAGTGGTTTTTTTTTGTGACCGATCTGTGGTGTAAGATTATCATAACTGACGTTCAGACCTATTTTCTAATCGGGGTTTTACTGCCTTACTTTTACTCTTTAACAATTCTGCTTCTTTTTCGGCGGTGATAATATGCCGTTTTTCAGATTAGTGCTAAACTTAACAAGTTAACACCGAAGGAAATTCGAATGCCAAAGAATTGGACTCTTAAGAAATCATCCAAAAGTGGAGGATTTGAGCCGATGTCCTTCGACAACATTCAGTGGCAAGAGCCAAGGGTGAGGTATAGTTGATCGATGGAAGATGGAGAGATAAGGTTTGAGTGACTATGAGATCAGCGCTCATTCCGTGCGTTCGAAAAGTTGTTTTATCCACCGAGTAATCCTAGTTATTTCAAACAGCGGAAGGTATTTTAGGCAGATAGTGATTCATCTCGAAATTCATCTCCTTGTCCTGATCTATCGGCGAATGTCCCAGTGGCAAATCTGATCGATTTCGACACACCGGTTGGCAATCCTTATTCAGCGAGTGGCATTGGCGAATTTAAATCTACACATTCATGTTGGGCGAACTAGTAGTCTGCATTTATTTAATTTTAGATAACAACAATGGGCAATCAGTTCGTGACTCCACATCCGACTACATCGTCTTCAGTGGGAACCGTAGAACCTCAAACTGCGCAAGAGGCACCGCTTCCCGTTGGGTCAGTGTTATCCTGTTTTTCTTCTCATTTCTTCTCTATCCCGATACATTTCGTAGTTATGGGCTTTCATTTCAGCCAATCAACCTTTTACACCTCTTCTATCAATCCATTTTTTGATCCATTCAAGACGCCAACAAGTCCTACAGAGAACGAAACGGCAACTAAAGTTGACCCAAAGAGTAACTGGGAGACATTCGATTAGATTTTCTTTTGTAAGAAACGAGTATTTTGTGGCGTACATCTTCAGGACAAACCCAGTAACTTTCATGAGTTCTAGCTTTACTGCCTTTTTCCATTCAAATGAACAGGTCTCATTCATTGTGCTGTGAGTGATCCGGTGTTGATTTGTGTTGTAGGTAGTTGCCTTTTCACTCACCTTGTTTATTTGTAATTAGAATTTGAAATATGATTGTAACATAGATATTTGTGCCAGGTACAGTTTTTCCATTGAGGGCTCGGCATTCAACTAACGTAATTTTTCCTATAGTCCCACATTATTGTCTTCGAAATGGGTAAACGTCTGGTGATGCTTTCTTTGGTTCATCCAGTCCATTTTTCAAATATTTCAGTCGAATTTCAGTACGAAAGTGCCATTGACTCGTACCAATAATGAATTTTCGCAATAAGTTTAGAGACACCTCCCAGTAACATTGTGTATAATTGAGGAGCACAGGGGTATGAGTTGAGCTTTTAAAGTTCCATGTGGTTTGAGTGGATTAGTGGCTTGTTGTTCACATTTTCAAAAATAAGAAAACCACAAGTATAACGCGTTTTGAAGGAAAAGACTTCCTTTCACTTATTATCCTTTTTCACTTTTTTTTCTTAGGTCAGCCTAGCCAAAGTTTGCCCCAGGTCGTCATCACCGCAGGCAGTCGCCTCTCTCGTGTGTCAGAGGAACCACCGAATGTAGCCGTTGATTATGATAGTGCTTGGGGATTCCATATCAAGTCACATGAATTGAGATGATTTTGTGAACAAAAGACATGGAACTCATTAAGGCGTCGGACTTTGGTATTAAAGCACACTAGTTCTTATCTTCAGTTTCTTTATCTTTTTTCTGCTTCATACTTTGAAACTGTTTACCGCCTTATCGTGGCTAGTAGGTGTTCCTGGGTGTAGGGCTGCGGCGTGTAGCAAGGGGATTTGTCAACTCGCCAGGGTATCTTAAGCTGAGGAGTCCAGCATTACCATCGCGAAACGCAGCTAAGAGTAAACCAATACCAGGATCGACCACCGTCCTGGTATCAAGCTAGTCGCATAGTGGTAAATCTTCCTCTGATACACGAGAGCGGCGACTGCCTGCGGTGACGACGACCTCGAGCAAACCTTTTGGCCAGGCTAACCTAAAAAACTCCAGAGAAACACAATGGCTAGAACAGCAAAACTCGAAAAAGTGAGAATTATGCTGAGTTCCGGATAACCAGTAAATACGAGCCATCTAAGTATCCGAATAGGTTCTGATCAGTTTTGGCCATTTGTGGTTGTAATTACGAACAGGCGCGTGTGGCGCAATGATGGTCTGAGGTACCCTGCAACACACGTGGAATGGATTCCCGCGCCCATGGCCCACCAAGCCTTCCATCCCTCTGGGATGGGCAAATTGGTAGCAGACTTGTCTAGGAGAATAGCGGCACTGGGTCGATACATAGGTAGGTCACCGCGAGTCATTGTAAAGGTTAGATATACAATCAATCACCTCCAGACGATGCTTAATGATGTCGAATGCATGGCGCATCCCTCAATAATCGATCAACTCCAAGAGCTTTACCCTTTATTTTCATCCTTTAATGATGAAGCATTCAGACCTATATACATCTCAACATGCAAAACTAATGGTTCTGAAACTCACCGTTGTGTTCACTTTTAGCCCTGCACAGCAACAATATGCCGTACCTGTGCATCGTTCTCAATGTGCCCAATCGTCCTGTGTACTGTCCGCAAATACATAACGCCATGTTATTATACTTGCATTGCATCCGTTTTTTATTGCAGTAGTAGTAGTACTGGTGCGTAGTAAACACTTGTATTAGAGCTAATCTTCAGTAAAGTAATAGTTGACGTTGTGTATTTAGTTCTTAGTTTTAGCTCTTAAGCCGCTCAATTTCCTTAAGTTCGTAGTTTCGATGACGTTATGACCTACTTGTCGTCGTCTACGTCATGTTCATTTCGTCTTATTCACGATTCGTTGAAGTTTTCACCGCTCCAGGGGAGTTTCCACTTTAAAGATCCCATTGATCTTGTATTACTTACTTTTTCCTTGTATTCCATTAATGTTTACAACGAGTATGTTATTCTCTAGAAATTACCTAGTTGTTTTTATGTTTAAAGATTAAAGCAACAAAAGTTCGTTTATCTGATTTTTCGTCAGGTTTAGCTAGGACATAGGTTTTTCATTGTGCTTTCTTTTTTTATTCCAACGCGATTGACCACCACTTGGTCGTAAGTATAAGGAATAGGCTGGAGTGTTATGTTTCCAATTCGGTCAAGTCAACTTTTTGTTTTTTATGGCTGAAATCACTCATGATTTGCTTGTTCTCTTTTTGTTGAGCCTATAACTTTATGATACTATGAGTAAGGTCATTAGCACATTGATGGGGGGTAATTGGAGTATTTTGTTAGTAGTTAATGTTCGTTTTTTTTTCGGTTTTCTGTTATTTCTGAGAAGTAGATGCGCAGTTAACTTTGCAACCTTACTTAATTTAGACACTTAGCATGGTTGATGAGGTTAACAGTGAAAGCAATAGCACTATCAGCGATGACTGGTGAGTCCATTTCATATTCATCTATTTTTTTTACGTTCTTTTCCCATTATTGAGCTGCTTTTTTGTGATTAAATTCTGAATTACTCAAGTTTAGTCTTCCATATCGTTTTACCGAGAAAAACATTGTTTTCACAGGGTGAAAGAAAGTGATATCTCGATTTCATCATTACCATTGGAGAGCAATAAGGAAGTTTTGCCGAGTTCGAGCTTGCTTTCGTTTGCTAGTGAGGCGGAAAATAAGAAGATGCTATGGGTGGTAGGTTTTTTCTTGCTTCATTACTTTAGGTTTATATTTTGATCCTTCCTGTTTTAGCGTCTTCTGGGAGTTCTTAATAGGCCGAATCCTTTAGAAGACTGGGATCAGCTATACAACTTAAACAATCAAGTTGGGCTTAGAAATGGTGAGTCTTTTTGTTTGGTTTTTTTTTAGCAAACAAGTCAGCGATACCTTGATTGATCACGTTCTTCTCAAATTTTCGTTAGGCCGTTTTTTTCCCACTTATAGAATGGCATGAGAAGTTATATACTTTGAACGCGAGTGTGACTGAGCTCTTGATTTTGCTCACTATCACTTTTACTTATTCCCGTTCAGGTCATAAAACTGACGCTTATGGATTGATAAACCTCTTATAATTCCTTCATATTTTTTAAAAACTTGCTCTTTACTCTCGTAATTGTAGATTATTGCGAATAAGAGAGGCCAACGTTGCAACTCTGATTGTAGTACCACTAAGTGCAAATTTTATATGATGTTCGTCTTTTTATCAAGAATGACCGGACTGTGAAGTTGAGCACTTGGATACTTAATTAGTCCGTCCTCAGTGGCCGTGCGGGCTCCAGCATAATTTCTATTTTTTCGGAGTTTTTCTGGTTTATCTATTGGGGTTTCCTGTAGTCCCGAGATCAGCGTAGCCAAAGTCTACTCCAAATCGTCACCACCACAAGCAGTCACCGCCCTTATGGATCAAAGGGAGGTTTGCCACTATGCCACTTGATTGATACCAGGACGCCGGTGGGTTTTGGTATTGATTTACTCTTAGGCTGGCTTCCTGATGTAAACGCCGGACTACGTCTTAGTTTGGGAGACCCTTTCGGGGGCCTTCCTTTGTATATCGGGCCCGGACACCCAGGAACACCTCCCAGTCACGATGAGGCGGTAAACCGTTGGGAAGAAACTGAGCTCTAGGCTGGGATTACTTGGAAGCGCGTCGTTCTTCTTTTTTCTTGTAGCAACATAGACCTATCAGAAAAATAAAACTGACGAAAATACTTGTAGATTGTCGTAAACTAGCAATACTATTGGAAAATAAAAAATCCGTACCGGAGCTCGAATCATTTATGACGTTGTATTGTAAGAAACGCAATGTGGATTATAAGAAGGACATAGGATGGCTTGTGGTGAGTTAAAAACTAGTGGAGCTATTATTAACTGTCTACAACGAACTGTTTAAGGTGCTGGAGAAGATCCTTAAGTTGGACTTACCCAGTGAGCACTTATTCAATGTTTTTTTCGCATTTACGACGAAATATATTCCAAAGTTCGTGAAAGTTTCATTGTGTAGCGACTATTTTGCGTCTCATTTGACACGTATCACAAGTTCTTTGTTTTCCATATGCAGAGAGACAAAGGAAAATGCTCAAATTTATGATCTGTTCCGGCTCTTATTGCAATATCACGATCCTCAGATAAAGTAAGGCATTGATTGTAAAGTTAATGATGGTGAGATGGTAAACGTTTCATGGATTCGCGTATATGTTACAGCTGTCATCTCGATTCTCTCAAATGCACTCCGTACTCGTATGCTAATCAGTGGTTTTCCACCATACTAGCAGCTAATGTGGATGACAGCGTCTGTAGAACATTATGGGAATCGTATATTGAAAAGGTTAGTCTGGATCCGAAGCAGTACTAATTATTATGGACAGAAAAGTACTATATCAATACTTTATCAGATATAGTCGTTTTTAGGGTGATCCATTCCTCATTTTTTACATGGCTTTAGTTTTGATTGTTAATGCAAGAGATCAGTTATTGGAAATTGATTCTAGTAAACGGTACGACTATTTTCGTCACCAATGCGTTGTTCACTCAGTTTTTTTCTTTCATTCATTTTTGAATACTTTATTTAAGAGATATGGTTCGGGAAATTTTAATTTCACTACCAAGTCAGCTTACTGTTGACGACGTACCGGACTTCGTACAACTTTCAGCATACTATGCGGATCGTACTCCTCAATGTGTTCGCGAGGTTTGATTGCGTTAATTTTCATTATCACTTAATTTCACATTATTTTCTTTGTTGTAGAATTTGCATTACCTAATTTTTGGTGCGAACTATGATGATGATGTTGGTGAAATGCAAGTGAGCAAGCTACTATGTTTACCAGTAACAGTGCAGGAACTTATTCGAAAGGAACATGGTGCAGTTGGGGTTCGTTTTAGATTTTTTTTATGTCTTCAGTTGTTTGGATAGATTCAAATTATACATGGTTAATTGGATGGCCCGTTTTCACCGGTTGTGCGGGCTCCAGCACAATTTCCATTTTTTCGGAGTTTTGCTGATTTAACCACTGTGGTTCTGCGAAGTCCCGAAGTCAGCCAGGCGAAAGTTTGCTCCAGGTCGTCACCGCCACAGGTAGTCGCTCCCCTTGTGGATCAGAGGAAGATTTGCCACCGTACGACTAGTTTGGTGCCAGGACGGTGACGGATCCTAGTAGTGGATTACTCTTGGCCGGGCTTCCTGATAGAAACTCCGGGCTCCTCAGCTTGGGAGACTCTGCCAATGGGTTGAATCCACCCGGTGTACATCGCAGCCTGACATCCAGGAACACCTCCTAGCCACGATGAGGCGGTAAAGAACTAGGAGGATTCCAGTTATGGTGCAGGTTAATATTCTGTGCAACTTGGATTTTCCTCGTCGACACTGATGCAGTGAAGTGTTTTCTTTCTGTGATGTATGTTAACAATTAACATGTCTTCAGCTTTTTCAGGCTTCAAATATCGCATATTTCATCATTGACAGTCGCTCAAATGAAGCATATAAGAGTGGACACATTTACGGATCGTTTAACTTGGACTGCAAATTGGTTAGCTCCGGTATCATATGGACATTTTTATTCGCTGTGTTTAATTAAATTTATTCCGTGCGATTTTAGTGGCCAAACGGTCTATTGATGGAAAGTGTTTGTCTGCAAAGTTAGCTTTTTATTCATTTTTTTGAGAAGTATTTTATAGTTAGTGGATGAACCCGTTCAATTCGAGATGGCACTAGCTTGTCTTGAGTCCTACAAGCATGATCAGAAATTTGAGGAGCATATTTGCTTCTTCGGATATGGAGAGGACGATTTAGTGAGATGACAGTTTCACTTAATGTTTTTAATTATTTTAATAGGCTGTGAAAACTCTTCGTACTGTTTAATTCATCATGTAACGCCTGAAATATATTGATTAGAAGTTGGTTGAAAGTAGCAACAACAGCTTTTAGCTCTAGATTTTGCAACACGTCTCAGCTCATACTTAACGGTACTAGTTAGAATAAAATCCATTGTAATTTGTAGATATTTTTCCGCACTATATTGGCTTTCCTACTCTGTCAGCACAGTGCATTTCGCGTAGTGGTTAAGGTGCCTTGCAATATACATGGGATCGATCCCGGCGCCCCAGACTCACCAAGCTTTCCATCCTTCCGAGGTCGATAAATTGGTACCAGATTTGTTTGCGAGGTTAGCAGTACTGGCTCAATACATCGGTAGGCCACCGCGAGTCATTTTAAGGGCCAAATATGGATTCAGTTCACCTCTAATGATGCTTAGTGAAGTCGAATGCATGCCGCATGCTTCAGGGATTGATCAACGCCGAGTTGTCCTTATATAACATTCATTTCTTCAGCTTTATTTTGTCAAGGCTGTTATTTCGGGCGCGAAAGCAATTGAATGAACTGAGTTTTGTCCAGCATGACACAACAGTGTCCTGCAGTGTATCGATCATGTTTACAGCTCCCGGTTTTGCATTTAGAATGTTGAAAGAATGTTAAACTTTTCCAGTTTTTTAGAGACTTTGGTTTTAAACGTATTTAAAACTAAAAAAATGCTGGACGAAAATTTTATATGCCATTAAGGCTATAGATCAAAGTCTGTTCTATGAATTTAACATGGTTCTGAGTTCAACTACTCTGGTTAAGAAGAGTCATCGTTTATTGTAGAAAAGCAAACTTATCTCGTTATATATTGATAGTTGCCATTTGCAGGATCAGTTCATGAACATGTTGATTGCTCGGTTTCTTCGAAATGGAAAGAGACATGTAACCTTTGCCGAAGGCGGATATCGTGGTGAGTAAAAGGACAAAACTGATTTTAGTAGTAGGTTGTTCTACTGTGATATCCGTTGCTGGTAATTGCAGGCCTCCATAATATCTTGGTGGAGTCAAATCGTCTTCGTCTTATCAATTCCCACGATGAGTTAAAATGTCGAGAATGTAGAATTACTAGTGCTGCTAGTAGTTGGGTGAATAAGTCTGTTGATTCTCTAGTCTTCATGTTTCTATTTCTCTTAAACAAACTGATTTCCAGAAGTTCGTTGGAAAAATGAAGGAAGTGGTGATTTCTAAGTCAGCAGCTGTTAAAGGAAAAGTGAGCGGGCTTGTAACACAGACAACTGGCAATACACATACCGCAGAAGTTAAGCATATAGTGTCTTCCGATCGCTATGGTAAAAGGTAATCTTATATCAGATTTACCAACATGTCACTGATATGAATTGAGTACAATGCAGATGTTGCCGGGATAATAGGCACTTTCAGTTTTAGGCCAAGTTGGCTCATATTTAACTTTATTGTTTGAGATAAAAATCTTTACAGTGTGCACATTTTTGCCAGCTAGGCACAAGTTTTCCTATTCCACCAAGACTGAGTTTTCGTTTGGTGCATGCATGCAGGGTTGTTAACGCTTTACATAGTAAAGGCTCAAATTTTTGAACACCGAGGTGACTGAGTAATGTGATTTCATAGAACCTGATACGATGGTTTTCCCCAGTGTATGGCTGGTGTTTGTGGCTCCTGTGCTTGTGTTATGGTTTCTAGAAGTTCAGTTTTCGTTCTCGATATTTTACGACTTTCAACTCTAAACGTAGTTGAAGTTGAAGGATGACTTTATGAAATTCGTGTGTATGCTTACTGGTCAAATCCTTTACCATAAATTTGTGATGTATTCAGTACCTCAAATACTTTGACAGTTGGAAAATTGTCGTCCTTTCTGGAAAAACCAGCTTTGAGATTCATCTGTTTAGAAGAGGACTGGTTAAAACTTTCAAGCTGCAAATAGTTTGGAGTACTTGAAATACATGGTTTTTTTTTTGTGAAACATTGATTAGAATAGATATCGCAATGAGCGATCCGTCTTCTCAATCGATGATGGCTCCAGTGACGATGATGGAGGTTCTATGTGCAACAAATCGGGAGCAAAGGTGAAGGTCTTTCAGATTTCCTATTTGTTTGCTTTCTTCAAAATTTTGGAGATGTTTTAATTTTGAACGATCTGAAATTGTTTTAGCTACTGCTATCTGAGCAAGCTGAATTTATTGAGCGATTTCCATGTTATGAGTTAAACGAGAACAAAGATATGATTCCTTCTCATATTGCTATCACACGTACTCATATGCATATACTAAGGGACGTTTTGGACGAGGTATACCTTTAATGAATGCTTTTTCGCATAGATTTCTCGTTCATCCATCATAGTCCTTGTAGTCCTTATAGTCCATGTGGAATTGTGGAATTCATTCGTTAGTGTTATTAATAATAGTCTTATGATATGTACTGTATATTTCATTTCCTGCTTGTTTTTTTTTCCTTCGATGGACAACAATTTATCATCGTATTTCCGCCTGGCTACGTGACCACCGAGGCACGACATGCTCTTCCTTCGGTACTACGTGTCACGTGTAGGAAGAAAGTGCCTGAATTGCTGACTTTTAAATTTGGATATGAAGTTTATGGCGTTCCAAAAATCACAGCAGTTCATAGGTGAGATATTTATGGATTGTTGAATTTCTTTGTTTTACCAATTTTGTAGTATTATAGGTTTCTTATTCCTAAAGCTGGTGAATGTGCAAAGTCGGTGAAGACTGCAATTTTTGCACTTCGTCCGTTGTCAGACTCGGAACCAACCGAAGTGAATTTTGCCACCATTAACGATGACAATAAGGTCAACTAATTTAGAAGTTACTGTGTTCTTAGTGAACTGAGCTAAGGTTGTTATTGTAAAACTTATTATATAAAGAGTGGCGTACCAGCCGGTTTCGCTTCTTTAAAACCAAGGAACGATCGTACTACGATGCAGTTTTCCCACGCAGTAAACTTCTTCGTGAATGGCAAACCTTCTCGTCAGAGTTTAAGCTTTCCATCTAGGTGCTCTTTTATATGAGTACAAAGTAGTATCTCTGTTGTAGTATCTCCGTCTCACCAATATTCATCACTACTTCCCTTGAGAAAAGTTAAGTACTCTGAAACTGAACTCGTGCAATCTCTGCCTTTTCGAATAGGCAAAACAATGTAATGGTGTGTTGTTCAGAGACGGTCTTTGATGCTATTAACTAATCGACGAGGCAAAGTCTGCAGTGATAGTTTGTTCACAGTTTTTTTTTGGATTATTCTTTTTTTTCTGCACGGCTTTATAGCAGTGCTAATTTGATGAAGGCAAGAGGAAAATAAACGTGATCTAAAATTTGCTAGAATTGCTGTTTTGGGACGTGGCTTTCTTTTTCAACACAGATTCAGTTTCCATCGAATCGTAGTCCTTGGAGTTGGCTGGCTCTTTATGCAATCAGATCCACTATTCTGTTCCTCTACACATATTGGTAGCGTGTGTGTGTGAGGGTTCTTGTTGCAGGCGTTTTCCGCCGAGATTGTGAAAGCATGTGTCGAGGTAAAACGGAAGTTCTTATGTTCCTTTCCAGGTTTTTAGTTTCGCGAGAGCGGCAGATAAATGCTATTTTGCATATTCCGAATGATATGAATAGTATATTTTGTGCTCTTACGTGGTCAAGAAAACATGTTTGCTTCTTCTTCCGAGATGGGATTTTTTTCTGAAAGGCACGAATTGTTCTCGTCTAATCTTGCACTGAGCATGTAGAATTTCGCCGAACTGGACGGGTTATCTCCAAGTGCGTCGTTGAGGTTTTGTGGAGATCCTTGATTGTAGCAAGAATTTTAGACGGTTTTATAGCATTTTAGTGAATAACTACATCGAACATATCCTCAAATAGCGATAGCGTAAAGTCTTCTATCAAATTGGCATATTCGGGATTGATATTCTGGTTGAGTTTGATAAATTACCGACATTTGGCGAGAAACGAGCATCGATGCGGTTGTGTTGACGGCCTCATTTCGCCCAACTCATTAGAAATAGTAACTTCTTTGGTTGAATAACTGAGGATAGAAGTGGGAAGTTAATGTTGAGAATCTAATCTTCGTTACTACATTTCTTTGTCCACGTTATGATAGTCGTCGATTTTTTCATCCATTTTCTTTTCATTTTTTTTGCTTCGGCCTCGCTAACATGTGTCTGCTTTTGCAGATTCAGCTGAGACTTAATCTTCTTAAGAATTTCTACAGAGTTATTTGATTTTCATTGTTAGAACTATCAACTCTGGTTGTTGCTGGTATATTGTTTTTCATGTGTGATGAACTTCAACTCTGAAGCAGCTTTAAATCTCCATTTGGCTTGTTATTGTATATTAGTGATATATAACCTAGGATTTGAAGTCCTTGTCACGAATGTGGCCACGAATTCCTTCTCAAGCATTCGCATATTGTAATAATGCTGATCTATATTGCTTTATGAATCACTTCTGGTCGGGTAGCTGAGCTCCTATTGTGTTGTGATGGGAATTATTAATAAATGTTTTGTAACCAAAAGTGCTTTTTTGTTTGCTTTTTGGTAGAAAATCCGGATTATATAGGATTTGTTAGTAATGGTGTATGTATGTATGTATGTAATGTATGTATGTATGTAAAGTATGTATGTAATGTAATGTACGTAATGTGTGTATTTATGTGTATATTTATGTATGTATGTATATATGTTTGTATGTATGTACACGGAAAGTGCTGGAATGCTGGAATTTAATGGATGAGGTTAGAAAAACAGGTTCACGTAAGGCGTTGTTGCGACGTGGCATCGACTGCTGTTTGATTTCTCTCTCTATTAGTTTGAAGGTCGTATCTTTGTGTTTTCTATCGATTATCGCAACTGTTTCGAAGCTAATCTCTTGGGAAACCTTGGGGTTTATTATGTCCTTTCGTCGTAAATTGATCATTTCAGAATAGCCATGCAAGTGAACACCGAAGACATTACCGTCAGCTGGGGTCAACAACCTCATCCACTCGATAGCACGTACGGAAAATGGCGCATGGCTTTATTTCAAGACTTACAAGAATCGATCGACACGAGTAAATTGTATTTCTTGTATGATCCGATAGCGGATGAAAAATGTTGTACAAGGTAAGGGTTCTGTAATTTCACTATTTTACTCAGTTTTTCTTCTTTACGGTTGCCATTTTGAGCTTTCTTTGACGATTAAAAATGGGATGAACACGAAATTAAAATGACATGGCCCTTTGTTGTTGTTGTTGTCATGGGAGGTGTGACAGTTTTTAGTCAGTGATTTAGTTTTAGCTTTTATCGTCTAATCCAAATACCTATTTCAGTTAGTTTGATTTAGTGTTATTCAATCGAAAACGATGACACAGCGACGTCACTTTGCGTCGAAACTTTTTAGTTATGTAATATGGAATGATCCATTTTTGGTCGTAAACTCGAATGTGTTAGTTCGTGTTGACTTTCACTTTAGAAAGAGAATTCGGGTTGTAATTTTCATGGTTATATAGCACAAATCTACCGCGCGGTGTAGCGCGGTGGTCGGAAGTGCCCTGCAATACACCTGGGATCGATCCCTGCCCCCCAGGCTCACCAAGCCCTCCATCGATCCGGCGGAGGCAAATTGGTACCAGACTTGTCTGGGAGGATAGCAGCACTGGCTTGATACATCGGTAGGCCACTGCGAGTTATTATAAAGGTCAGATATGCATTCAATCACCTCCAATTATGCTTAGTGAAGTTGAAAACATGGCGTATCCCTCAGAGATTGATCTACACCGTGAGCTTTATCCTTTTCACACTATAAATCTAATTATAAATCAAGGAATAATGAATCGTTCCAGTGGAACACGCAAGGGATATCCAGGACTGGTAATTTTTGACGTAAACATCAGATGTTTCGTCGGCGAGATACCATTGCATGCACAAGGTATGAGGCCAATTGAAAAGTTGTATCTGGTTTAGTTACTTTTCCTTATAGGCGCAATGAAATTTCTTTTCTCACTAAAATGTCCATCACCTCAAGGTGGTTCTGCATTCGTGCTGGTGACAGAGGAACAAATCTACGGACAGATTCGTGTAAGCTCTATAATAGATGTTTTCCAAGTCTTATGTTTGAGGGGCATTTATCGTTTAGGTCTCGTTCATGTTCTTCGTATTGCTTATGTGTTGAAAGCATAACCCATTTCATGATTTATTTAAGTTGCATGTATTCCGCCTTGATCTTTCTGGTGATGGATTGTCTGTGGCGAATTGTCGTCCTCTACTGAACTCTCCACTCTTGATAGGAGGGGAGTACATTTGTTCAATGCGTGAGGACGCACCGGAAATTGTAGTAATGGCCAATCCAGGTTTACAGGTTCACAATGTTAATGCATTTGCTCAGTTTTTTTTTAAGTGTAAGGAAGCAGCAACGTTTTTACTGTAGGTGAATAAATAACCCTCTAGGTATGGCGTATCAACGCTATTGCTGAACAGCCACAGGAACCCAGCGCAAATTTCACAGTGCCTGGTGCTGATCTCACACATTTTTATGACGGATTTCTCAGCAACGGGTTCGCTTCAGACCGTTTTCTCCTATTACCTAAGATAATCCTTTATTATAGTACATTTAAGAACTTCAAATTATTTTTTCTGATTTGCAGTTCAAAAATTCGTGTTTTTCTGTTCATTGGTCCATTTAATTATTTTCTACTACAGTAGTGTTCATCTACTTTCGTCATCACCTGATGGTCACCTTGACCACACACGAGTTCACGTGCTAAATTTGAATAATGCTGGGCAGGTATCTCATTTATAACGTTTTCAATGTTTTTCTTCTTATCTTCATGTTAACTAGTTCAAGATTACAACTCAAAACTGCACACCTGATCCGCAGAGAGGTATGCCGGCTCCCAGAAAGAATGCTGGTATTGATGGAGTTGCAAGTGGGTCTTTTTAATCACTCCCAAAAATTCACGTTTTATTTCCACTGTTGTTTTCTGAAGTAATATAGTATTCTGCAAATAGAAACCTGGTAAATTATTCACCACTAGACGCGAATTACGTTACTAGTTGGAGAGAACTGTGTAGGAATGAAAACAGCATATTGGCGATACCTCTTTTAAAGATGCTATTCTCTTGGCTGGTGGTGAGATTGATCATGGAAATTACAACGTCCAACGCCTTGTTGACTATTGGATGCTGGATACGAGAACTTTTCAATGGTTGCAGATCCCAGCGCAGATGCCAGCACCACTTATTGAGCCAAGACTCACTGCATGTAATTCAGGCTAGTTTGGTTTCTAATAGTTTTAGTAACTTGGATTTTATTATATGAATTGATATTCCTTTGCGTCATCCACAAGTAACGTTGATTCGATACAGTACAGTAATGACATGCTCTAGAAAGTTCTTTGTAGTTCTCAGGACTATCTTTTCTTTATTTGTGCGTTAACAGTTTCGATCTTGGGTTTTTGACGAATTAACACATGGCTGCCATCGAATATTTTTTAAACCAGGAAGATGTTTTAATGAATTTTGTCTTCTTCAGAGTTTCAAAGATGCTATTAATTTGCTTAATATATTGAAGCTGTAATCATCTGCAACTTACTTGGTCAAGTATTTACTTAACTTCACAATATATCCGAAACTTATATTTTAGACACATCGTAAATGGAGGGCGTACATAGGGCGACGCCTTACAACAGAACGCACATTTGATTGTTGGGTGGATCCCGCACTCCTAGTTAAGCAATTCCCCATCCTTCCCGTGTAGGAAGATTGCTATTGGACTCGTCCGGGAGGATAAAACATCATTGTTGTGGTTAACGTTTTGGCATCTTCGTCTTCTTCACAGCGGCAATGATTTGGGTCAAGGCTTCACGACAGTTATTTCTTGCGATATGGGTCTTCGTAATGATGAGTCGAATTGAGTGAAGCTTATTACTACACAAATTAAATAACTTTAATGGGTAGTGTCCTTTCATATACGAAGCTTAGTGACTGATAGTCCATTGGTGGTAATCTCGGCTTCCAATCGTGTTTAAGGTATCGCTACATCGAAAGTTGCGTTTCCATTGCCTTTTCACAGAGAAGGCGAGGTAGAAAAGAGTTCTGTACTGTTTATTGATTGTTCTGAGCGTTTAGTATATCATTTGAGAGCAATCCGAGGAGAACTGTTCTTAATTTTTTAAAGTTCCACTACACCTTTTCGAAAACAGAAATGTGAAAGAACGGCACTAATCAAATAATAAAAGGACGGTTGTGCTCTATTTTCTTCTCATACTATACACTTAAAAGAACACATTGCGGAGATATTCAAATTCGAGTTAGCTTATGGAGAAAAGCTGCCTACAACCCTTTGTCCTCAGAAAAAAATTCCGAAAACTTGAACCCAAGTTGCATAAATATTTTGGGACAGGTGTTACATCTTGTGAAATAAAATTCAATTTAGCTCGAAAACAGAGTAGAGAGTTTTTCTTCTTTTGTGCATCTTAGGAAAGGCGAATGCACTTTTAGATGTTAGCCATGATGTGTTTTTCAGGAAACATATATCTTTGGGGTGATTTCGACCAACCGCTTCCAGGAATGCCACCCGTTGGCACTCACTTGCGCATTATGAGGGTGTCTGGTATGGACAAAGCTGGCCATCCACCCTCATATTCCCAGACCATAACTCAACCGCCAGGCTATCTATCACCATCACCTCTCCCTTATTCTCAATTAGGAGTTGCAACACCTCCATATCCCTCCTATAATCCGGCACAGACGAACCCGAGTTTCGGTATGCCAACCAATCAACCTCAACAAAGCTATGGTGATGGATTTTTTGGTGGGAATCACGGCGAACCTAGCGGAGCTTCCGGTTTCCAACAGATACCGGCAGGACAAAATCAAACAGCTTTTTATCCGCCCCAGAAGTCAAAGAAAGATTGTTGTATTCAATAATTGGTTTGCATGTTGTATGTTCCTTTATGTTTTATGGGAAGTATTGCTTGATTTGATGTTACGAATATGTTTCTAATGTCATTTGGTTGCTGTAATGTTTTCCTATTACACATTTTACATTGTCTTTAGTGCATAGTGTATGTAAATATTAAAGCTTCCAATGACTGTAATCACTTGTTCGCCTTTATCTGAATGTGAGCATTACAACCATTTATGAACTGAAAGTTTTTTCTTAACGACGTGCTCATTCACTAGGATGGCTTCTCGTTATGTGAGAACTCAGGACGATGTGTTTTCTAAGCTCTCGCTTGGTACTCGGTACTTCTGCATACGTGGGACGGTCTACTAACCTGGTTTCTGACGCTGAATATAACGCTCAGTAACGCTTAAGTGCCTATCGAGATGAGACAATTGGAACCTGGTTGTAGGTTGCACCTGGTGAAACTCAAATTTTTATATGAAGTAGAAATTATTCTGTGATATAATAAATGTGATTTCTTACGGTGGGATTCTCTAGACATCTATCCACGAAGTCATGGCTTGCGCATTTCTCCAAGAATTGGTACTTGTTATTTTTTGCTATGAAGCGTAGCAGTCGACTCTAGCATAAAATGAGTTTATTTTTGTTGCTATAGTTTTTCAGCAACAATGAGAAGGGGGGAAAGATTTGGGGACTCCATTTCGATTTCAAAACTAATTGGATTCTATTATATGCCATAATTGATCTAGATGTAAGGATTATATACTTGGACAAATATGGCTATAGTAAGATAGTATTTCCCAGTCTTGGGCTAGACTTTCAGGAGGGGGACCGATCTGAATTTATTATTTACAGTTTTGTCGTTCCTTTGATTGAAATGGCTATGTATCTAGTTGTCATAATATCCATGTAGTCTAGTCGATGCACAAGTCAGTGGTTTTGCTTTCGCAAAAGAATGCGGCAATCCATTGAACCGATGAGGCAAATCTTCTTCATGGAAAAGAGGTTGCGATTACCCATCGTTTACACACGGGTTTTGCACCACTGCATTGCTCCACACGTGTATCTATCCAGTACTTTCTGACGTCATGCAACTCGGTTGAGTAACACCGGCCACCTACTCCTGTCACTAAATAGTGTTACCCGACATGATGAATAATGGTTTATATATAAATAAAGAGCGATTTTGCACTTTTCCTGAAATTCGCATGTATTTAGGTTCACCTTTACGTCTCTTCAACGAGGGATTGACTTGCGTCCACCTTTATACTTAGAAGTGATTCTCAAACACTATTACAATTTAATTTGGTTTGTTACGTCGTCTTCAAACGGGCAGTGGACTAATGGCAGGATTCGTTGCCGTCACAGCAAACAAAGCAGAAAACCTACCTCTGTTCCTTAGAAACCAATGAGTGCCTCTGGTGTAGACCTGAAAATGCCGTAACATGGTCATTTCCATGAAAACCCACACTTGATCAGCATTCAGCATATCAGAAAAGAAGGTAAAATAGGATCTGAGAGGCACCGATACACCCACGATACGGCTTAGACATTGCTTCCGATTATGTGTATATTGCGCCAGACTGTTCGCACCGTGGCTTCCCATGATATGCTCTCTTTTCGTTTTGCCTTGTTACGCCTTACAATCGCTTATCAGAAGAAACGCAGTACCATTAACTGTTGTTCCCCAACACCAACTTTTGAAATCCTAGGTAACTCGTTCGTGACGTGAAATTTTACAGATTTACTACGAACGACTACTATAAGAAAGGTAGAACGACCTGAGTAGAGAATCGGTATTTTTGGGTCAGAACATCAAAGTGAAAGTGGAGCACTGCAGGACTACTTTCTGCGTATTGTCTCTTCCTGCAACTCCATTTTTCAAGAACGAAGACCATCAGCACTGGACGTTGGAATCCAACAGCGGTGCGGGCAATGCGGGCACCGACAAAATCTTGGTGAACGGAAGGCGGAATGTATTCGGCGTCGACATCGTCCTATCTTTTCCATCCGACCAGATAACAGCCTTCTTCGTGCGAAGATTTTCTTCAGTTACCACCGTATACAACAAGTCCATTCTGAGTCATACCAGTCACTCCTACCGTTTGTTGTCCCATTGACGTGGAGTGGCTCGATCGGGCTCAGCAAAAGTCCCATTTCTTCCTGTCGCGCGCAGACGTACCCCCAGTGAGTTCTACTTGCTCTAGGGACTCTGTGACCATCATATCTTTCTTCTAAGTTTTTTGTGAAGAACTCTGACCATCCATTCGGTAGCCTTGCTGGAAAATGTTTGACATTCCGAGGAATCCAGTCATTGACGGCCTTTGTCCATCGGTTGTCGTTCATACGCTTTGGTTTCTTCACCATTTTATCTTCGACAATTTAGCGTGTAGAACGGCGCCTTTGATTCTTGATCGTTGACATACATCGGAGCTTCGAATACCTTTTCTCGCTTGCATAATACGGGATATTCCTAGCATCATCCTTTCGACACCTCATTCTCTAAAGCTGAGTGACATTCCATTATGCTTACACGAAGGACAGTCTTATTCATGCACTAAGGAAGGGAGAATTGTGGAGTCGAAGGGTAGGCACAGAGTCGGGTGTTCTCTGTTCTCGTCAACGCGTCCTTCATGCTCTTGAAAGCTCCCCAAGCCGCTTGCTTCCTTCTGCTCAACTCTGGACCCGAGTCGCTCATCATGGTGACTTCCTGACCCAGGTAAAGGTTTCACGAAGTAGGGTAGAATCAAAAACAGACAGATTACACACAAATTTTTTTCGTTCCACGATATCTATAGTGGGCCAAACCAGCACTCCTGGTAGAACACCATCAACAAAACCTCCCGCAAAAGTTCATGCTGCAGCTAGAAGCTTGAACACAGCGTCTGGATCAGAGTATCTTATGGATAATGTTTTATGAGTTGGTGATCATCGCCAACACGCTTTTTTTTTGCGAATCTCATACGTTATATCTGCAGATTGAAATGGATACCGAACCAGTGAAGGACTTCGTGCACTACACTATGCACTATATTAAAGCGGATGTGGTAAACATAAAAACAACGAGTGCGGGCCCATTTTTCGATTCTATGATACCTTCAGCCTTACTGTACGCCTCGGATACATGAAAGTTACGTTGGATATGTGAAAGCGCAGTTAAAATTACCATAGAGGATGATGATAGTTATGTTTAGCACTGAGCAAGAGAGAAGGAAACCTAAGTTTCAATCTACGACAACGATCAGAGATTAGGAACTCTACCGTTTAGGTTAGGATGCTGAGGATCAGATTAGATGGTCACGTGATAACGACTGACGGAGAGCCATTAGCAAGTGCTTATAGAAAAATATGGTGCTCTTCGTGGCTTAGGAAAGAAAGGAACCCACTGGGCAATCTTGGCCCGTGTGAGGAATAAATGCCTTGAGTCCTACCGCTCATTCAGGAGACTTTCTGATCAAATCAACATATGGAGAAGGAATAAGAATGGTATATTGTCCTCCGTCAATGATAATGTGTGTGCATGTGCGTGCGTGCGTGCGTGTGTGTGTGTGTGTTTCTGAGGAAAAGGTTAATTATGAACAAATTTTCTACTCCCTTCTCCACAAATCCCTAAACGTATCTTCACCAAGGAATTAAATATTTGCTAATTCTGCAAAAGTATTACTTTAACAGTGTAATCAGGATATTGATATAACGCTGGACATGCTAATCATAATTTGGTTTAAGAGCATGAGAGTTTCAGGGAGACTAAACACAGAAACCCATCAGTAACTTCCAGAAAAGTTGTCAAGCCGTCCACTACGGCAGTATTACATAGATTTATAAACCTATTCGGTAATTGATATTGACTCTAAGCAAGTCTGAAAAATAATTATCGAATAGGGGCACAGAGAAATCTAAGGTAGGTGGAAAAGCTCTGATCAAAAACAACTGGATTTTCGCCAATTTCCTTTTAGGGTAACCGTACCACGACACATCTTGAAACACACGTTACCCCAATTGTGATATCGAGTGAGAGAAATCTTCGTTCATATAGGAGCAAAACGTATCAAATACTGACATCCGCGATTTGTCATTACGCATTGTGTAGACATAACTATTGCCGATAACCTCTAATCCATCAGTCATTCTAAATGGAATACTATGCCAAGTTAGACTTTTCACTTTCCACAGTGGGTATTAAGGAAGTTTCATGGAATGTAGCTCAAGATCATGCATAGTCCTAATAAGAGACCTTCGTCCATTATTCAACTTTCAGAAAATTTTAATCTAAGTTTTCTATCACCTTATATCCATAAATTTAAAGTAATAGAATACACACTACTCAGATTGTCCTCTCTTCCTCATACCAGTGAAATGTTCCCATTTTTAGTCACCGTTCAACCCAGCCACAAGTCTTTTAATGAGGCCGTATTTGGTGGAACTACTTAATATTGCCGTGCATGAGATCCTTTTGACATCAACCAGTATTTTAAGCATGGATGCTCAACAAGCTGTGTGATAAACATCTTGAAAGGATATAGATAAGTACAAAGTTAATAACACGAGTTACGGATCGACTGTTACCAAATGAACGCATTGATTTTGAATTTGCACTATCTTACTTTGTATGATGAGTGAGTAGTGGTAGTGACATCGTTCATTAAGTGGACAGCCCAACCCTGCCAGGTGCTAGTTTAACCACTCACTAGGCTTTACTAACCTCTCATCACTCCATGGTTGGTATTAGACGTGTCTGGAACAAGACCACTCTCTTTGATCCGATATGCATTCGGACGGGTGTCTGATGATTTAGGAAAGAATCGATTCAACCAGCATTCAACGACATTAATGACGAAGATGGGAAATGCTCAAGAAGAAGCCGAAGGCACATGCAAAAAGTTTGAAGACTTTGCTGGATGGACGAAGCGAGGGAACGAAAACAATGCATGATATGCTGGGATCTGCATAGTGTGATACAAGTAATGTCGGGTCGTCTAACAAAAAAATGAAATAAAATGAGAATAAAAATATTCAACATGGTTCGATACTAGATACTTTGCACATCCCTGCACTCTTTTGATTAGCTTAGTTCCCTCGCATTCATTGTCCACGAAGGTCTACGGATTGTCCGTGTGTATTCGGTTCCTCTTTAAGAAATTTTAGCATTCTTCATGAACGTCGTTCAACGGTGGTCGACTCGATTCTTCCTAGAAGACAGATAGCTATATTCTGGCGATCTTAGATCTTGAGGATCGCATGGAACTTCGCAGAAAATTCTGATACCAATTTGCCGACTCCATTGCAATAGAAGGCCTGGAGCATGGTCAAACCAAGGCCTTGCCCGTATTAGACACATCACTATCACTACCTTACCAACGCTTCAGGTTTAAAATTACGTGTCAAAATTCTGTTTGGCTTGCCTAAATATTCCATTGCTTGCAGTAGAGGGTAGCAGACGTCATTCCTGAGTATAAGTTTCACCAGGACTTAGTGCTAATCAACTTCACTTAAACTGGTTCACAATTAACATTTGTGTAAACGATCATCACAAACGAGACATACTATACCAACAATACATTAGAATAATGATAACCGTGGATATTAAGGAATATCCTACTGTCTTTTCTTCTCTGTATTTGTTTTTAGCACCTTTTTCCGCTGAGTAAACATATACAAGTAGAGTTGAGGAAAACCTGAAATAAAACCTTGACTATAAGTACAATTTTGATCCTCTAAGAGAAAATGTGGTAAGTACTAACCCGGAATGTAAAATAGAGCGCATCCAACCAATATCCAGTAAAACGAAATGCCTATGTTTAATGGATTAGGCATTTCCAATGAGAAGTACTTCTTTTCTTCCACCTACAAGGCTTATTTGCTTTTTTTTTTAATAATCCAATCGTTTACATAGTGACTAGGTAACAGTTCGACTAATAAAACATGGATCGATACTAAGATTGCCTGGTGGAGTTAGGAAGCCAGTATTTACGTCCACTCTATACAAGTACTTCCCTGTTACCTAAAAATATTGACAATGAGTAAAGAACTAACTTCAGGAAAACTACCGATCAGAGTCAAAAGCTCGCCAGTAACTCCAAGTGGATAGAGGACTATGAAGAATGTGTACCTTAAATGTTATTATACCAAGTAAAGTTATATATTGTGAAACAACACCTAAAAATTCCTAGTTTTTAGAGAATTCTATTTCATAGCTACACAGAAACTGAACAAATTCAAAGGCTCCTCACAAGATGTTAAAATAAAATGTAAGGTTCTCTTCTCTGTTGCTTTCCACATTAAATAACACAGCTGATGAGGTGTTGAATTTACAGAGCTCACTCGACGGAACAGTTATCCTATCTTACTTTACTGAAAAGGGTGGTTTTGTTTCGTCTCTACATAGATGAATGTGGGAAAAGTATAAAAAGTGTAAAGCTCTCGGCGTTGATCAATCCCTGAAGAACGCGCCAAGCATTCAACTTCATTAAGAATCGCTGGAGATGACTCAGTGCACATTTGGCCTTTACAATTACTCGCGCTGGCCTACCGATGTATCGAGCCAGTGCTGCTATCCTCCAAAAACAGTCTAGTACTAATTTGCCGACCCCAGAGGAATGGAAGGTTTGATGGGCCAGTAGCGTGGGGATCGTACCATGTGTGTTGAAGGGCTCCTCCGACCACTGCGTCACGCGCTACATGACGTAGAAAGTGGGTCGTAAATGCATAGCAAATGTTCTCCTACACTCTACCACACCTCTTTTACGTCAAAATCTGCTTAATATGAGCTGAATTTTAAAATCCCTGCATACCTCATCCAAGTAAGAAAATACGGAACTGCATTGAAGAGTCCAAGAGCGTAGAACGAATACCTCACAACCTCAGTAAATGACCAAGCAACCAGCAGCATTGGAACCCCAACGCTGGATCTAGCCTAAGATTTGAAACACCAAATACTCCATACAATAATTCTGTCATAAAAAGAAACGAAAGGAAAGAAGAAACAGATAAAATTGTGCAAACATATGTTTGGGGATATGGCTGCAAAAAAGGTTTGAAACAGAAAGATGAAACAGCCCAGTCACTTAAAAGGACCACTCTGGAAGGAAAACGTACACTGGCACAGACATGAAGAATCGGCCAAACCAATGTCACACGGCTAAAAACCTGCATAAGGGTTGTTCCAACCGGCGAACGAACAAGGCCAAGCATAGCATGGATCACCTTAGAAGAAAGCTTAATTGGTCTCGGTATTGTTTAAAAGTGCACAATATATGTAACAATGAAAACAATTGCACCTATAGCTTGAAAACTAAATGTTAAACATAACAGGATACCTCTAGGATGGCAAGAGTCTGGAACAGTTGTACCTCAATTTGAACGGATTTGTACAACCGAGGCCATGAGAGTTGTTTAGTTAAGCCGAACAAAGTTTTTGAAAGAACAACTCCCCAGCTGGAATAAATCACAATGAAAAGACAGAACTACAGAAAAGGTTGGTAATCGGTCGGTAGAAAAGAAAGAATGCCATAGCCGTTAATAAGCCGAGGCTTTAATTCTATTTGAAAAGAAAAAGGTTACAATAGTGACCTGTAGGAAATCTCTTACCCAACAAACTGCACAGAATTGTACAGGAATAAGTAGAGTTGTCTGGGGTTCATAATGGAGTTCTCGATGAAATGAAGCACAGATCAGGTCCACGTTCAGTCAATACTTATTGACTGACAAAAATTTTTCACCGCTTGTTGATATTTAGCTGAAAATGAGACTTTATTAAGTAAAAGTCAAACAAGTAACCAATAATGTGACTGCCAAGTATGGCAAACGATCGCGAATGAACCTTACGGAAAACAATTTATCGCGGTGTCGTTGGTCAATCAATGTCCCCCGATAAGAACGCTATACTTGATAGGCAATCATCATGTGTTGAAGAACAGTTCCTACCACAAATAACGTTTCCTCTAAGAATCAATACATCTGTTTCGCTAGCTTAGTCACAGTATTTTTAAATGTAATGATGAAGCCGCGCGAGAAGCGCGATCCAGTAAAGTGTTGCATATCGTCTCTGCTTCGAGCTCACCTGGAGTCAACCGAAGTTCCCAGCACTTTCCCCAAGTTCGAAATATTTATTCCAAACAGTGTTAAGATAAAATCATGATACTACAGTGAGGTCTCTAAAAATAAAAACAGATGTGAAGTGCCTGATCATGAAGGCATTAACTGGCTAGTTACTTGGGTACTTGAATGGCACGTCGTCACTGGTTGTGCGGCCCCAGTATAATCGCCACTTTTCCAGAGTTTTGATGGTTTAGTCAATGCAGTTTCTTGGAGTCCCAAGGTCATCCTAGCCAAAGTTTGCTCCAGGTCTATTGGCTAGTTAAACAAAACAATACAAAAACAGAGAAAATGTGGCAACTTAGATGAATAGTCAGTCCTGCAGAATAATGAAGATAGAGCAGACCCCAGAATAATTCCTAATGGGCTGGTAAGATGATGACTGAGCGGCTTTCTCCTTAGGAGTCTCGAAAGCCACTAATCTAACTAAGACTTTTCCAGGTTGCTAGCAAATGCTAGCAATGAAAGTGGTTTCTAGCATTGGTTGATACCCGGCTGGGCTTCTGGGTGGAAAGATTGAACTCATTCTCCAGTTTGGGAGATTCTCTTAGTGAATGAACTCTCAATAGTAGATCGCAGTTCAACATCCAGGAGCAGCCATATACCAGTGCTGATGAAGCGGGAAAGCATTAGGCGGAATGGGCTAACTATGAATGTAATCTGAAATGTTTAAAATGAATGACGTTCATCATAAATCTCGAAAACATTTTCTCTCTCTGAAGCAACCCATTAAACCAAGGGGTAAAAGTAAACGATAGACAAAAACAGAGAGATATAATATCGAATAAAAATTAATTCATTTATGGAATTAAATAGAGTACAAAAACCCAAGTCTTGGTTACAATTTTTTTTTACCAGCCGACATCACTGAGAACTGTAATCACATCCGTGATCCATCAAAAAAGCTTCTGGATGCGACTTCGTCCGAACTTGCACGGAATAGTCGCCGACAAGTACGGGGCTACGTTTCATGCTTGATGAACTTACTTGCTAACATATTAACAACCATAAAGCCTTTAAAGTTTTGGATCCTCTATGTAAAGGATGCGGACCACAAAACTGTGGGTTACTTTGCATTACAACTTACATAAGATTTAAAGTAAGTGATTAAAATGTCATGATTCATGAGCAAGCCAAGATTTATAACTGCTGCGTCAATAAATTGGGAGCTGGAAGTACTGTTCGACTTTATGAAGTTCTGTCTATAAGATTAAAAATGGAAAAACTATGACCGTACTTATGACAAAGCTGGACCAGTAAAGAAGAATACGGGAAAGGAGTTGAGAAAACGTGCTCTAGAGCGAAATGATGCACCTAGACAAACACCCGAGATCTTGCCCGTCTGTGGATCCAAGTTGACAGCCATATTGTAAATTAGTATTAAGAATCATTGGTTGTAATTTCTTGGTCTGTTGTTATATGTTTGGTACCTCTTGTACCTCTTGATTTCAATAATGTTAAGGAGCTTTGTCGCTCTTGTTCTCGGTCATCGTTTAGTTTGAGATTTCCATTAAAAAAGCTCTACAACCCTCGGCGTTGATCAATCGCTGAGGGTTGCGCCATGCATTAGACTTCATTAAACATCGTTTGGAGGTGACTGAACGCATTTCTGGCCTTTAGAATGACTCGCAGTGGCGAACCGATGTATCGAGCCAGTGCTGCTATCCTCTCAGACAGTTCTGGTACCAACTTGCCGACCCTGGAGTGATGGAAGGCTTGGTGGGCCATAGGCGCGGGGATCGGTTCCACGTGTGTGTTGCAGGGCGCCTCCGACCACTGCGCCACACGCGCCCATCGTTTTCCATAGGATGAATTTATTGTACAATTTTTTTTCGCACATTTTCTGAACCCTGGTAAATCTTTTCAACCCATGGATTGTGTATTCTATCTCATTTTATAGGATAGGACGCTTGTAGCGCAGTAGCTAGAGGTGCCCTGCAATCCATGTATGGTCGTCGGTTCGACTCGGCGCTCTAACCTAACCATGCCTTCCGTCTCACCGGCGTCAGCAAATTGATACCTCGCTTGTCTGGGAGGATAGCAACAGTGACGTGATACATCAGTAAGCCACCGCAGGTGGCCAGATGTGCTCTAATTCAGTCACCTCTAATGGTGATTGATGAAGACGAATGCATGTCGTATCGTCTTCATGATCAACGCTGATCGTTTTATCTTTTCTAACCATTCGTAAGAGCTGTGCTACATACCGTGGTAGGATAAATGGATTGAATGATCTGTGCATTCGATCTTTTAGCAGTGAAAAATGATGCGTGCTTCAAATTTCCACTTTTGGACGTCGAAGCATGAGCCCTTGGCGAATCAACTTACTAGTCACTCCGGTAAAAGTTGTTTAGGAGCGGGTGGCGCAGACCCCGCACAGTGCTCACCAATCCTCCTATCCATTCAGCCTCGGGAAATTGCTACCAGACTTGTCTAGGATCAACTTACTTCCTAACGTGGGGATACTCTAGCGCGGCTATCTCAGGTCTGAAAGGGGAATCGACTCAACCAGCATTCAACGGTATTCGTAACACAAACGGAAGTCCTCAAGAAACAGCCGAATTCATGCGCAGAAGTTCAAAGACCGTCAGAGATGATGGATGTGAGGAAACGAATCTAATGAAAGAAGTACTGAGATCTGCACAGTAATTTTAAGGCATAGGTATTGTGAAAAGGATAAGGTAGGAAATATAGTGCACTTTCTATAATATCACTTGTCAGTCATGAGGCCGGTCATTCTTGTATTGCAGAATTAGTCCATTTCTGCTGATCAATGCCGTTTGCACACGCAGTGCGCAGTGCATTCTTTTAACTCTTTGTTAATGAATGAATGTATCTTCCGAGTGTGATAATGTCGTCATAGCCATCTGCTGATGCAAAGTTGCCTTCGATGACAGAGAATGGATGAATAAAATGTTTGGAGAAACCATGCTGCCTTACCTCTGTCTGTGAGTCGTGTTAATTTCTGCGATGTTGTCCGATGCTTACTTACTTGTTACTTGATACTTAAATGGACCGTCCTCACTGGTTGTGCGGGCCACAGCATAATCTCGATTTTTCGGAGCTTTACTGGTTAAGCGATTGTGGTTACCTGGAATCCCGAGATCAGCCTGACCAAGGTCTTCTCCATCCAGGTCTTCACCACCACAGCCAGTCGCAGCCCATGTGGATTAGAGGGAGATTTGTCATCATGCCACTTTGGTACCAGGACGGTGGTGGATCCGGATCCTGGTATTGCCTCTACTCTTAGCTAGGCTTCCTGATGGAAACGCCGAACTCCTTCTCAGCTTTGAAGAACCTGAC
This sequence comes from Angiostrongylus costaricensis, assembly GCA_900624975.1. Lineage (NCBI taxonomy): Eukaryota > Metazoa > Nematoda > Chromadorea > Rhabditida > Metastrongylidae > Angiostrongylus > Angiostrongylus costaricensis. Next base: position 57,421 of record UYYA01004135.1, on the reverse strand, counting down.
AGGAGGATGAATCACCCAGCTATACATCGCAGTCCGATATTCAGGAACATCTCCCAGCCACAATGAGGCGGTAAACCTTTGGGAGGGTTGTCCGATGCTCCTTAAACTATTGCCAATGGAAATTATGTGGAACTTAGAGATAAAATTGACCAGTGCACGGTGTTCTACTTCTGTTAACTCTCTGTGGAACATGTTATCGACTGAGTACAACGTTTAAGAAAAGGATTGTTTTTATTGCGCCAAAGAAGTGCAGAGGAGCAGATTTTATGCGATCCTTACCTTTTGTTCAGTTCATGTCGCATTCCCTTAACAGGAGAGTTTCTCTGTGACATTCGAACTCGCTTTCGAAACAGTTATTTTACTCGTTGTTGCTTCACTTACAGCTACTTTTTCTTCAAACACTCGGGCCATCTCTTATATATGTACCGTAGCTGTGAAATCAAGCGTTGAAAAGGTAATGAGAGCGGATTGTCCCTGTCATTACGCAATTTCACGTTTGAAAGGTAATTTTGAAATTATGAGGTGCTTCATTGACTTTAAGTTTACGTTTATGTCCGGATCCACAAGAACAGAAATGCTGGAGAAATCCTGAAACTTTTCCTTTTCCCAAACTGAATAGCAAAACCACAAAGTGGACCAAATGGAAGCAAAACTAGTAACATTGACAAGTCGTATATTAAGATCTGTTGCTTAAAATAGTACATAGAAAACGTATAAAATATATGTCGCACATTTCATACAATGTATAGAAAGGCTGACCACACAAAATTAAAAGTCATCGCTAATCTGTTAAGGGCTACAAGCGCGTGGAAGAAAGTCATATACGTGTCTGACTAAAAGTTAAACCGATAAATGGATAAGGCTCTCTGCGTTGATCAATCAATCCCTGAGGAATGCGCCGTGCATTCGAATTCATAGGTGAAGCATCGTTGGGGGTGATTGATCGCATGTCTGGCTTTTGCAATGACCTGCGGTGGCCTATCGATATATCGAGCCAGTGCTGCTATTCTCCCAGGAAAGTCTGGTACCTATCTGCCGACCTCGGAGAGATGAACCGTTTGGTGAGCCTGGGGCGTGGGGATCGATTCCATGTGTATTGCAGGGTGCCTCCGTGTCTAATAATTATCCTAACTATTCAGTGATTCCGAAAGAAATTCTGATGGGGTTCATAGGCAAGTATGTGCCAGTACATTGATGGACAACTATAAGAAAGAAAAACTGGAAAACTCAACAGCAGCGCCAGTTCGTTATTGGAACTATCCTGAATCCCTATCAATGGAAACAAAAAAAAGTGCCGTGCTTGAAACGACCTGTGTACCTGTGAGATTTCTTGTACTGATGTGTTGTGATATCCGAGGTCACGAACATTTTTTCAAAGTGCTTTTCCGCCGTGCTTGAAACGACCTTTCATTAGCAGAAAAATTTTATCTCAGTACACATCTGACTTATGCACGCCTTGGACTCGATCAACGCATTCATCTTGAGGTACAGGGCGAGCGATATTTTGCGCGCTCCACGGAGAACATAATGTGCTAAGTATTCACCAGTCATTTTTTTTGAACAGCGCTAACATCCTTACTGTTGCTACTGACCTTTACGTACTTGTTAGTGGTTTGTTTATGTGGTTGCAATTAGTGCCGTGGTTAAAACGACCTTTTCTTTAGGCTTTTTTTTAGATCGATATGAAATTTCTTGGAAAAACCATTTCGTTTGTTCTTATCTTCATAATGTCTCGATATTTCCTAAAAGATCGATTATATCGGGAATCCTGCGTGGATTGAAGGAGATGTTGTGACTTTGACTCGGCATTCCTTGACGACGATAATCCACGAGGTTGATTACCAACTCTAGCATATTTCAACGTTTCTATGTGAACAGAGTGATTTTATGGGATATCGAATAGGGCCAAATGGGTGGAGGTGGAATTCACTGAAAGATTTCTTGTACTGAGTTCTTCATACTTGTGTTGTGATATCCGAGGTCACGAACATTTTTTCAATTTCCTTAACGTCATCCACTCTCATATTGATTGGTTGCTCAGGCATCTCGTTCCGTTTCCTCGTCGTTTTCCTAGGTTTGCTTAGCGAGACTTGTGTTATTTTGTTGCAAATCGAATTGCTTTATGTTAAACATATGTGATGAATGATATTTTAATGTTGTCTTCTTCATATCATTCTTTATCTTTTCTTCATCATATCACTCTTCATTCTTCATATCATTTCAGGGTAATGGTCGAAAGAGAACTAGCTAAATCTGAGGACTATGAGGCGACACCATTGCCTATAACGGCTGTATGTATAGTTGCAGACAAGAACAAATGTCCTAAAGGCTTTACACCGGTATTTTACTTTTATTCTTATAATACTTACTTGGATACTGGGATGGCCTGTCTTCACTTGATGTGCTGGCCGCGGCATAATTTCTGCTTTTTTCCGGAATTTTGTTGGCTTATGAGTAGTGGTTCCCTAGTCCCGAGGTCATCTACCCCAGGTCGTCAGCACCACAGGTATCCGCCGCTCTTGTGGATCAGAGTGAGATTTGCCACCACGTGACTAGTTTGATACCAGGACGTTGACGGATCCTCATGTTGGTTTACTCTTAACTGAGCCTCCTGATGGAAACGCCGGACACCTCAGCTTGAGAGATCTTGCTGGGGACGAATTCGCCCTCTGTACATCGCAGGCCGACACCCAGGAACACCTCCCAGCCACGATGAGAGGGCAAACCATTGGAAGGCTTCTTATAATGCACCTATTTTATTGATTTACAAAGCGTTGAAAACTGTTACGGAACAATGAATGTCCGAATTGAACCGGAACTCTTATGTTCTTTCCGTCGGAAGTACTCTTGTTGTACTACTAAATGCTTCATTACTTCCTTCTTTCGGTGTATTTTCTCTTTTTTATTCTTCTTTCATCTTCGAAATGAAAGAGTACCTCGGCATCATCAGATCACACGATGTCATGACGACAGTACGGATGCGGACTTATGGCGCGAGAGCGCGTTCTCGCTCTGGTCTCGTCCCGTCCGATATTTAGCAATTAGTCGTGAGGTACCTGAAGCAACTATACGGGTCAGTTTCTTACTTTTAGCAACTTCTTAACTATGGCGTTAGCTCGTATGAAATGCTGAGATATTTGCAAAACTCCGGACCACAGGTGTATGCAGTGGAGAACGAACACGCGCTGTCGTCCTTACCGGGGAGCAGCGCACTTCACCACTACACCATCCGGGTCCTTTGCATGTCTCTCAGCTAGTTCTATCGATCTTTTTGCCATCAGCAATCACCCGTCAGCGGGGTTGATCTGGGGAGCCAATATCGGCATTGAACCCAGTTAAGCTGAGTTATAATTCGAAACATAACCTGCCATTAAGAAGAAAAAGGCAGTAAATAAAAGAGTTAAGATTGTGGTTATAACTAAGCCTCAGCTTAACTGGGTTCAATGCCGATATTGGCTCCCCAGATCAACCCCGCTGACGGGTGATTGCTGGTGGCAAAAAGATCGATAGAACTAGCTGAGAGACATGCAAAGGACCCGGATGGTGTAGTGGTGAAGTGCGCTGCTCCCCGGTAAGGACGACAGCGCGTGTTCGTTCTCCACTGCATACACCTGTGGTCCGGAGTTTTGCAAATATCTCAGCATTTCATACGAGTTATAATTCGAAACATAACCTGCCATTAAGAAGAAAAAGGCAGTAAATAAAAGAGTTAAGATTATGGCGTTAGCCTTAGCAAAAATTAGCGTAGCTTGCTAAAATTTCGTTTTTAAGGGAACAGTATCTCTGGTTAGTGACATTACTGTCGTAAAAGACACTGATCCAATACCTCATGGATTTATTGCCATAGACTATTGTGCAGATTCTCGTAAGTAGATTTTATCGAAGTTTTAACAGTTATTTGGCCACTTCAAATAGTTGTGTAAATCAAAATGAAGAGACTATGTAGTGAACCTCTTATTCCAAATGTTTAACTGTTTTGGGACAAGGTTGGAAAGTATTTTTCTTTTTTTCGGTTGGGGAAGATGTGTAGTTGTGTTGTGTTGTAGTCTAGTTATTTTAGACTTCTACGTTGAAGTCTTATGTTTCTAAGTGAGGATTTTCCGTTGATGGACATCTACTTTTACCATCTATTTTCACGTTTCACAAACTTCAGACTGTTAGATTTAATGACTTTGTACACCTAGAGATTTATTTGTGTTAAAAGTCCTCTTTCCGCAGCACTTTTTGATTCATTCAGGTGAAAAAGCTTTACGAAAACGCTTCATTTGCATTAAAACGGAGCCACGTGATTCCATTGTCGATGCCGTGGGTGAAGTCATCATCCTCAATAAGCAAAAGAAAACCCCTCGTGATTTTACATTGGCTGGGTTTGTTTATTTTTTCTTTTAATAGAGTTTTTTCTTTATCGTACCTCACATTTCTGCTTATTCTACGAAAAACTGAGATACTTTTATAATAGCGAAGTCGACGGTGCAGCAATTTGTTTCCGTGTTATCGTTGTCCCACCAACGTTTGGACTAAAGTACAGTACAAGGTATTAAAGGTTTCTATTCGTTTTTGTAACTGGCCTATGCTTTCTCCTTTGAAGTGATCGTGCACTGTCAAGCAATTCCGGGAACTTAGCTCCACCACCTATTGGTCTTTATCCACACCTTAGTCAATCTGGGTCAACTCCAGCTAATTTGGACCAGAAGCAGAATGCAAATACGTTTACGATCAAGGTACTGTCGTGTGTTTTCTTTGTTATCGTCCTTGTTTACCATTCTCAAACTAATGTTTGTGGTATAGGTTCTTGTCAGAATTCAGATTGTCGGTCTTACTACCGGTGAAACTTTGAAAGCGAAGGAAATTATTAGTTGTTTCGAAATCTTACAATACATTTATTTGAAGCTTTTTGCAGTCGTAGTTATCTTCTTTGTACAGTGTTCATTCTAGAATACCGGTGCTGTAAAGCTTCGCGGTCTCGATGGTGTTCCATTTAAACTGAATCCTCAACTCGCTTCGAAGTTGCGCGCTGCAGTGGTGCCTATTGGTTTACTTGTTTCGAATTTTTGTCTCTTATGAACTTACAGACTAGTCTTTTAACAGAGATGAGGATTTTTTCTGCGCGAGAATGTATGTAGCATTCAATCCTGTCTCAGGTTTTCTAAGCGAATTGTTTGGAACATAGACTTTAGCGGCCAAAGTATTTAGTAATTAGAATATAGTTTACGTGTCAATCGTGTTCAAACTGATATTGAAGGAAAATAGTACATCTGGATCTATTTTTCAAAAAATTTTTAGGAAGACAATTCTGTGGATCCGACGGTGATGTTTGACATTCGGAGATTGGATTCGGAAGAATTCACCTATTCTTTTTCTGTTGAGCGTGCTACGCTTGCTAACTTCTCATGAGTGTTTCATTCAAATTGTAGATACTGTAATCTGGCTTTCTCCTTAGCTCTCATATTTTCTTAATTTTCTTTTTCTCTGTCATCGTGTATATTGTTTTCTCACAGTAATGTTCTCATTCAGTTGTGTACCGGTAGAGCATCACTGGGTTCATGAAGTTCATTCAGCAAATGCTCAAACACATTTGTGGTGTGACAGTAACTTGAACTGCATTGAATGCCTTTTATTCTGAAGCAATTTACTTTACTTTACTTGGTTCATTCAAGTGTCTACTATGCAGGATAAAGTGGTTTTTGTTACTTCATAATTTTTTTTTCTTGCAGTGGAATATGCCGAAAGAACTATACATATCTTCTGTTAAATCCCTATCCCGTTCAGTGCGGACAACGCCATGAATCAACTGTGCACCAAGTGCACCGAACTCACCAGGCCTCCCATCCAACTGAAATCGGAGAATTGCTGAGAAACTACTTTGGAGTCAACTGGCTCCCTACTATCCAGAAAAAGATGGCTTTTGTCTGTCGTGAAGATCTGGGAACGCCCTAGCACAGCTATTCCAAGACTGAAGTGAGGGAATAGTCGACCACAACATCTAAATGAATTCAGTGCATGGAGTCCTAGGATCCACACAGCGTGTGATCACGGGTCATGTAAAGTAAAATAGTACCTGTATATTCGGATCGTTTTATCGGAGTTAAGTGGTCGATGAGACTAACCACAGAATTGCCTACGTTAGAGGAATCGCTGCAGTCCTGGATGAGTGCGATGCGTAAAACAACAAAGCTCCTTCCAACTCACAAACTCTGGGAACATTTTTCATCCAGCTCATTCGACGTGCAAGTTTCGCTAACATATTTAGGCTGGGAAAGCCGTTGCATTGAAAAGGTTGACACAGAGCTGGGTGATGTTTATTTTCTCCGCGACATGCTTTTCTAGTCTGATCAATTCGCTTGTCATTGTAACCATTTACACTCATATGTTCAATTGTAAGTGATCAGGTGCAGAAGAAGCATCGAATTTCGTTTTGCGTCTGTCTCGAAGTTGGTATAAGTACATGTTCCCTTTGGAGACTTTAACGCGCCCGTTTGCTTCAGGTTGCCTTCTGGTAACCAACTCGCGATCGTTCGTATGAGTGACGTCTCTGCCGTGCATCTGGTCCGTTTGGTGTGTTGTGAAGTCTACGACGATATTTCCACAATCCAGCCTATCACCTTCTTTAGATAGTTGTTCGCCCACTTTTTTCGTTCTCGTTAATTTTTTTTTTGGAACTGATCGTAGAATGCGCCTAATTTGGTTTTAACTCAAAAGCTTGAGACGGTGGTTAATATTTAAAGATCATACAATCTTTTTTGTGTCATCTAGTTTAAAGTGCCCCTTGAGTCGGCAAATGTGGCGAGTTAGGCAAAATTTCGAATAGGTCTATGCAACAGCAGATGTATTAGTTAAGATAATATAAACCTCTCGAATTCTTAAAAATTTTCAAGCAAGACCTTTGGTGAATGCCCGCAGAGTGAGTCACACACTTGGGAATTAGGCATTCATATATGGTATAGCAACAATAACAAGGTAGCAGTGATAACACAGGACAGCGTGTATCTGAGGTTCATGAGTAGTTTCAAAACCGGTAGTACAACACGATGAGTGCAGTTAGGTATTCTAAGATCGCCGTCGTGCTTCCATCACCTTCCGCTCTTATCAAGAACAGGCTAAGGATATTTCTAACTGCACTCATCGTGTTGTACTACCAGTTTTGAAACAACTCATGAACCTCATATACACGCTAACTAAAGACATGTTGCTACAGTATGCGTGACTATTTCTAGCGAGTGCTTTTATGGTTATGCAAATGTTGAAATATAAACAGATTGCAAGCATTCTCCAGCCAAATACGTTGCAAGAACGCGACCCAGCTGCTATGACACATTCTACAGATGACAACAAGAAGAAAATTTCATGGAACATTATACGGATAACATAGAGAAGTAGGACGGGATTAAAAATAGAGAATACAAGGTAGAGAATGGTCGCTAAACTTCTGTGCGATGGTTGAAGATACAGTACGTCTCATTATGATGACAGGATCTTGTAAGCTGATGGAGAATAGTTTAATGTGTGGCACACTCATATCACCGGCATTTCATGACCTAGCTTAATTTCGAAGAATAATAATGACCCTATCATTAAGCGTGGGAGAAAGGCAAAAAGCTGCCTTTATAGTATGTCGTGCGTGTGTTGCTCTAGACTTGTTTATCGATATTTATTCGTATATGTTCATATATTGCACGGTTTTTAGACGTTCCTGTCTTCGATTTTCTAAGCTTAGGAATTACATGTTGGTTCGATTGCTAGTTGAGGGTTTCTGCGCTCATAAGTGTCATTGGATATTGTTTAAGTTCTTTCTATTCTTAGGTCTTCAACGCAAGTGGTCTTCACTTTTTTGAATTGGACAGAGCTCTCCTCTGACAGGTCTGGTATCAATTTGCTTTGGTAAACGGATTTTCTTCGTTCACTGTGAGATGGAAGCAGCGATCATGAGCGTATTGCATGGCCTTTCTAACCTTCCTACACTCCTCTTTGGTGCCACTACCATAACATCGTTTTGAAAAGAGAATTTCTTTCCCCGTTCGTGGATTTTGCTATCATCCGACATTTTAGACAAGTTTGCGGTCGTATCTTCAACAAACAAGCCGCTCATATATGGCGTACTCAAAAAAAGACCCTGTCAATCTATCTGGACATTATGCTAAAATTCCCAGTTAATCACACGTAGTAACAATTAGTAAGAAGAGTACTGATAATACGGAAAATGTAGTGTCTTTCGAGTTCCTCGAGAAAGGGAAGTCCGCTGATACCCTCGAGGTGTGGCAATGGTGACTAGAACCTTTTGTGTACCTGGTGAAGTTGGTGATTAACAGAATTCCAGGTGATACATGTAGTATTTTCCTACTTTTCCTACTAACCTGCTATGTATAACGCGAGGTTTGTTCCCCAAATGGGTAACCTCAGCTCGAAAGTATTTTGATACATCCACTCTGAAGACCAGACAAGAATAAACCATTTATTATCATATTAAAGGGACTCCATTTTCATGGTGGTAAATTTTCCAATCGTGAGGAGTTAGCAACTGCTTATGGTGACGACTCGGTAAGGCGAAAGATAGCTTTTTTGAGCTTCTATAGAAATGTTTCCTATAAAAAATCAACCAGCCTCGGCATCTGCCGCAATGTTACACAGTGGTCAGTGATGCAGTCCATCAGGAATAAAGGTACTGGTTTGACGCCTCCCCAACACTCTCATCCAATCCACAAGGGAGCGCGTTACCTCAGTTACCTCCAAGATTACAAAGGGTGTCGACTCGACTTGCATTCTACGACATTCATAAGGAAGATGCAGTGCTCCAGTAGAGGCCGAATTCACAAGCCAAAAGTTTGAAGATGTTCTTGGATGACGGATGCAAACAAATAACTCGAATACAAGAGTGCAAGGAGTGCTGGAATTCGCACAGTAGATGCGATGACGGATTGTGTGAAGCAAAATAAGAAAAACATCCTTGAACAGTGAGTGAATTTCTCATTCCTACTTTCATTTTTGACTTCTGTCTAAAATCGCATTCGCATCAACTGGTAGGACGAATGATTGGAGGAATCATTGCCAAAATGGTGCTGTCCGTTGATACACATCGTGGTAAAGACCTGAAAATACTATAGCAGTGTTAACTGAGGACACCAATGAAGAAGAAATTGCTCAACCAGCAATAACCAGCGTTGATACTCCACACACTGGGTGCTCCCATCTAGGACGTCAAGTATTGAGAGGAGCGGTGAGAGGACCAGGAAGAGACCGCTAAAGCTGAGGTTGCGAAAGGCGTTATGGAACCGGATTTGACGAACATTCTTACAACACGTTATGAAGAATATTTTTTACTTGGCATCTTTAGTTCCTAAACGCTTTTTAGACGCCGAATTTCATGCACTTGTTGAAGTCACAGAATGCATCAAATTCCATGTGATCGCACCACAAGAAGCAAAACGCGCGAAGAACTGCACATGTCAATTAAGCATTAGGAACGTTGCTATACGTATAGAAAAGTTACTGTCCCAGAATGTCCAGCCCTTCATTATCCATCTTATCGTTTCGAATGAAATCCTTTTCTTTTGTTTAGCCTTGCTTCATCTTCAACCAACGCATTATAAGCAAATCAGTATCATTAGTTATGACTCACCAGCCAGTGCAGTTGATAAGTACGAATTAGATGTCAGTTATCAGTTGGGAAAAGGTATCCGCAACTGTAAATCTTTTTATAAATTCTTTGTCAGAAGACCTCAATGTCACAATAGGAAAAGCCAACAAGAACGAATAGAGAATCGGGAATTTTCGATTAGGGAAATGAAAAAAGAAGTGGATACCGTCTTGCAGGGCTTTTGTCCACAGCACGCTTCTTCCTCGGAAATTCCTTTTTCTAAAAGGAAGAAAGTTACCACTGGAACATTGGAGTCATCTAACGGTGCGACATATACGGAGATTGATCGTATGCTTACAAATAGAAGACTGTACTTTGTTGAAATATCCGTACCCCCATTATTCTGCACTAGGGTGATCATCGCCTTCGTGGAAAAATTCGACTCGAGCTTAGCTGGGAAGAAATTTATGTTATCGACCATGAAGAAAAAGGCAAGCTGTGTATGACGAGAACATACTAAAAGAAGTCTTGTTTAGACGTGACTGGCAGATTAACGAAGACCCTACCCGATACAACGGGCTTATTTCCGATTGACTGAAAACATGTGAAAAATTAGCGTCAGTTCACATTTAACACAACTAGTAGCATGCATAATCCGCTAAAGATTTTACAGGAGGGCATAAATCGATACAGATAGAAAAAGTTAGTGAAAGAAGTTAAAATGAACTAGTTTGAAAGTTTCTGTTGCAGTGCTTTGTAAGAGGACCTACATTGTTATAGGCAGAACAGATGCTGCAAGCCGCAAAAAAAAAAACCAATGTTGTCAGTGCATGTGTGAGTATAATGTTTCGCTGTCAGCCCTGATAAACGAGGATAAGATCATTGAAACTTTCCGCCATGATGTGGTATTGATAGCTGAAAATTTCCACACCAGCCTTTTCAGTTACACAATTTTCGTCCCGGAACCTGAAGCCTTCGCCGTAAACGGATTACTTGGAATTCTTTACCACAATGTTCGAATTACAAAAGAAATCATGAAAAAAGGCACAGCTCTACGACCCGATGAAATCACCGCTGACATTCTTAAAGCTGGAAGCCAAAATTTACATTCACTTCTTGCAACTTATAGGACATCTTACTTTCAAGAGGATAAAACTCAGATCGGTGGAAGATGTCGCGCACGACCACTTTGCTCAAGAAAGAAGACCGTAGGGACCTTTGTAACAATCGTCCGGTATGCTTGTTGAATGTAGTCTACAAGTTCTTCACGAAGATTAACCTATCGCGCCTATTAAGGACAGTGGATGAGGCACAACAATTTCAACAAGCGGGATTTCAACAGGAGCTTTGCTGCATGGACTACACTCAAACTGTGTTCAGGGTCATTGAACTTTGCCGTAAATACTCCCTGTTCCTAGTCTTGATATTTGTCGATCATCAAAAAACGTTTCACAGCGCCGAAACGAATGCAATTCTACAGACGCTTCTCTAGCAAAAGTTGGCGCGTAGAGGAGCACTAGTTGACTATTGTCGGAGCTGCAATACGAAGTACGGCTTTTGCTTCAACTCCTTACCATATCCGCAAAAAAAGTGGTTCGATAAGGCAACACAATTTCGCCGAAGCTGTTTGCTGCTGCATTGCATTGGATAACGAAGTCACTCGTTTTGGACGAAAGGGCACATGTGTATTGATGGAAAATTCCTGCAAATCTATCACTGTTCGAAGAAGTACCAACGAATTAGAAACAATGCCGATTCATATATAGTGCTGAGATATTTGCAAAACTCCGGACCGCAGGTGTGTGCAGTGTGGAACGAACACGCGCTGTTGTCCTTACCGGGGAGCAGCGCACTTCACCACCACACCATCCGGGTCCTTCGTCTTGCCTGTCTCTCAGCTAGTTCTATCGATCTTTTTGCCATCAGCAATCACCCGTCAACGGGATTGATCTGAGGAGCCCAAATCGGAATTGAACCCAGTTAAGCTGAGGCTTAGTTATAATCACAATCTTAACCCTTTTATTTACTGCCTTTTCCCACCGCATACACCTGTGGTCCGGAGTTTTGCAAATATCTCAGCACTATATACGACTTATATTTCGCAACATACCCTGCCATTAAAAAGAAAAAAAGGCAGTAAATAAAAGGGTTAAGAATGCCTATTCTTTTTAACGAAACTGGAAAAAAGCTTGGAGCATGGATTAATAGGACGAATACCTAGCTCACGAAGAACTCATAGTGCAGTAACGAACAGGGATGTACCTTGTGTGTTCAGTAAACATGGAGAACAACATAAAAGGTGGAATTAGACAGAAGAAGGAGAGCACTATGGGGTGCATTTGGGCCACTCGAAGAAGCCACCGACCAACTAACAGACATTAAAACTCCGCGGTCACCTTTTCGATTCAACAATTCTCCTAGTGCTCTATTACGCAGTAGAGACGTGAGTTAATATTTTATCTACGTGAAAAACTGCGCACCACTCAGAGAGCGCTTGAATGATACCTTCTGAAATAAAATCAGTATTTACAGCATCCAAACGGAATGTGAAGCTCAGATCTTCGAAATCCGTCCTATTTTCAAGACGATCCAGGACATTTCACATCGATAGCAAAACACTGATGGGCTCGTCATATTATAAAAACAACAGATCAAAGATGTACTAAAAGCACTGCAGAGTCAATTCTACGGGTTGTAAATGTCACTAAAGACGAGCACCTACACTTTCGACGGACGTCTCTGTAACCAAAATTAACCAGCTGTCACTGTAGCTGCAAATGTTTTACAAATATTTCACGGTATGATACTCACACAACCACCATAGTCTAAGCAGCTCACCACCATAAACGCCGATTTCGCGAGAAAGGAATGATAAGAAAATGTGCTGAGGTCCGCATAACTCGAGAAGACCGTCCATCCAGGTATCAAAGCAAACATGCATGTAAAGCAAAAGGAGAAGTCATTTATCATGCTGTCTCTGCGTAGCAGGAAAATACCATTGAAAAGTTTAGTCTTCTCTTTACCATGCTCCTTTAGACTTCGACACTAAATCAAATATCACCTATCACTCATCAGTCCACGATAAACATGAAGGCCGAGATACTCAATTAAAGGACGCAGTTCTTATTGCTCACAGACGGGCGATCCGATCACCTAAATATCGATAGCATAAGTTTCTGTAATTCCTTACCTTTTACCATCCTTACCATCCATCTCTTTACCATTCTTTCCCTTTCTTCATATGAGTTTTTTCACCTCGTTTAACCGTCCTTCTTTTCCAAATTCTGTGTTGAAAGAACACAAATATTATGCTACTTATTTTAGTTTTCGCTCACCAACCAGCTGGTAGAAACGAATTAAATGTGTTCAATGTGCGCCTGGAACAAGTGAAGAGGAATGAAAAGTTTTACTAATTTTATAAAAGTTAGTTGTACCATATGTCAGCGCCAGAATGGGAAAGGTCACTGAAAGACGTAAAGCTCCACTGGAGGCCTCAAGGTCGAATTTGAAAAAATCTGGTTAGGAGCTGTGAACGAGATTGAGATCTAACTACACGCTGTACAAGAGTGAGTACTGTTTTCGGAAAGCCCACGCAGGAAGACCTTCGATAAAAGAGGCAAAAAATTGTTGGAAGAAGATCAAAAAACGACTAGAGGAGACCAAACGGCGAAAAGCGAGAAAATGCTATGTCATAGCTTTTGATGAGCGCTGTTGAGACGATCATAACCTTTTGCCGTGATTTTTTAAATTGTTGAGCTTACACGAGTTTGCTAAATGTGTTTATTTCGGCTAAAGTTTCGACGTCTTCGTCTTCATCAGAGCCGCTTATCCGTGTCGATGGTCCACAGTTGTTCGTCTTCTCGACTTAGTGTCTTCGTCGTTGTACCGAGACGGGATCTTCTTCGATGAACACCGCACGAGTGAGCCATGCAGACCCGGCAGTGTCCTTTTATACAGGGCGATTGTTGTTGATAAGGCTATCCGTTGATAATAGTTTGTTTTTCAACGGATAATCAGGTGTTCACTGAAGAAAATTTCGTCTCCGTCCGACAAAGAAGAGGCCACATCGAGATAACGAACAACTATGGACACATAAGCGGCTCTGATGAAGACGTCGAGACGTTCGCCGAAATAAGCATATTTATCAACCTCGTGTAAGCTCAACAAATTAAAAAACATGTTGATTATTCCAATATCGAGGTTAAATGACGGTCGGTTTGAGAATTCTTCTGCTGTGAGACGATAGATTGAGAATTTCTGAGTAACATAGATGCTTATACGGTCTATTTTCTTATATTATATGCCGCTCCTATGTTATGTGAACACGAATCTGCCTTGTAAAGGGATCTCGTGCTAGTTAGTCACGAGGCAACGTGCCGCATCCTCATGTAGCCGGTAGGGTGTTAATCGCGGAACCAAAACCACTTTTACTTCCCTGAGACGCAATCGGGTTCAGGGAAAGTACTCTCTGTTCCTTCTGCGCCGATACAACAGATACCGTCAGTTTTTACGCGGACGTATTCATGCATGATAGCGTGTGTGCGTTCTCGTTTATGCGGATTATTTTTTATGACTCAATTCGGCCAAAAGAGTGTAATGAAGTAAATGGAAAGTATGTGGGAGGCAGTTAGGAGTCACCTTCAATAAGCAAACTCCCGCCTACTCTGGGAGAGACTGGCAAACTGCCCGTGAGTATACCCAATACCCACGTTCAAAGCTCAGCAATATATGCATTGGTATCAAAGGATGAAGACAGTAAATTAGGTGGGCTTTAATTCCTTAACCTCGAAAGAGCCCTCAATACGGCAGCGTTGGGTAGGACGAGAATGAAGAGGCTGCTAAAATCTCACGGCCATTCTAGGCTACATGATATGCAAAGGACTAAGGTGACGATCTGTAAATGCAAAGCACGCTCGCTTACATCTGAATCTTTGACAGACCGCTTGATCATAAGGAAGAGAAGGACAACGTAAAAAGAGGGGTTGATGTAGTCGACGTTCTTGTCAATGCGAGTTTGGCCACGAACAACTGATTTGTTTGAGCAAGTAACAAGCCGAATCAGACGTTTGCAGTTGAAGAGGTGTGGAGCACTATTGGCATTGTCAACAATCGTCGTCTACGCACGTATATCAAGACATAACCAAGACTGAAAATGCTTCAAGGTCATCATTGGAGACGTTAATTATAAGAACGAACACAGAACAACTTCTGAAGAACGCCACATAGTGACTCACGCATTAGACTGGAACGAGCAGGGTGAGCGACGGTCTGAGTTTATCATGACGAGAAGAAAATCTCATGGTAATTTGCAATTCCAGGAGCTTCACTTTCAACGATGGTTTTGGAAGTCTCTCAGTGGAGAGCGCCGTAACGCAATAGACCACATCATTGTAAATCGGACGTTTTGCCTTAGCGATTCCGCTGTTGTCCCAAAGTTCTACACGGGAACAGACCATCGCCTCCTTCGTGGAAGGTTTCATTTCTAGTGGAGAGGAGAAAAAGTCGTCAAATTCAAAAAAAACGAAGTCTCAAACTACATAAACTAGGATTTATTCAATTCAGTAGGCGGCTGTTCGGAAGGTACCTTTCTTAATAACATCAAGAAGAATACGAACTGATCATTCAACGACTTCACGTCGTCGCAATGAAGGTTGAGAGTTCAAAAGTCACCCAAAAACGTCTGTCGCTCAAGCTGATACGCCAGTGTGGAATCACACGAGCTACAGGAAACTGCCAACTCAGGACCGCAATTGCAAAACAATATAGACAGGGGATACAGAAGACCATAGAGAAAGGAGAGCAGCACTTACAGTCGGAGCTGTGGAGGCTGGAAAAAAGCATTCGAAATGTTCATCGAAGTTTCGCCAATTACAAAACGAAGATGATTGCACTCCCACGCCTAAACGGAATAGTTACAAATTCCAGAAGGGCAGTGGAGAAAATAATTCACCATCCCAACTCTGATCTGTTCCACAGCGACAACCTTCTGCCATCATATGAAATAATGGAGGATGGATATGACGTCCCACTGGTTTCCGTTTCCGATATTCAAAACACTATTTTTTCGAAGAGTCTAACAACATCAGGTCCCGACAGTACAAAAACTGAACACCTAAAGAACCTTCTGCTAGTCTTTACCACATACAGGTTAGGCTCTTCACGTGTTACCTGTAAGAATCAATGATTCCTACGTAGTGGAAGACCAGAAAGACCGTGCTTTTGTTCAAGAACGACGACCTCTACGAGATCTGTGACTATCTCAATCTGATTGTCGTCTAACGGCTAAAAACTCTTCAAGCCGGTCATCCTATGTTTGAACGGAATAGAGCTATGTGAACAAGCAGGATTTTGAGAAGAATTCAGTACGATGGAGCATATCCACACGATAACAACACTCACCGAAGTATTGCGAGAGTACAAAAGACCGCTCTGTCTCACTTTCACCAATTTACAGAAGGACTTCGATTCAATTGAGATAGAATCAGTCATGGAATCCCATGATAGTCAAAGAGTCTCTACTCAGTGCGTAAAGAATCTTCGTGAGCTGTACAAAAATTTTACAACCTAGGTATCACCATTCTACAACGATATTAACATTGGCGTCAAAAGAGGAGCTAGGCAAAGCGGTACCATCTCGCCAAAATTATTAGTCGTCAATCTCAAGAGCATCTTGCGAACATTAGAATAGGACAATGTGATGGTGGAAGTTCTATGCAGGTCGAAAAATCAACATGATGAACGGCTTATCTCCAGATTTGTGCAGAAAGAAACGAGTGGCATGTGAAACTTTCAAGAGCATTGAGGATTTGGTAAAGAGAACAAAGAGCACCAGACTCCATGCCAGCGTTTTCGACTCAACGGTACTTCCTGCTTTAACGTATGCGTCAAAAATCTGGTCGCTGCGTAACTAGGATGAATGTTCAGTCGGCGTTACTGAACGCGCAGTCGAAAGGACGATGCTAGGAGCATTCCTTATCACCCAAGTGAGGAAGGGATTCGAAGCTCCGATTTACATCGGTCATCAAAAATCAAAAACGCAGTTCTGTACGTGAAACAGTCGAACATAAGGTGGGCCGGAGGCGTGTAAGCGACAACCGATGGACAACTGCCCTTGGTGGCTGTATTTCTTGTGATGTAAAAGTTGTGAAACAAGACCGTCGACTGTATGGTCAGAGTTCTTCACAAAAACCTTCGAGGTGAGATAAGATGCTCAATGAGTCCTTAGAGAAAGCGGAACCCACTGGCCAACTGATGTACGCGATAGGTAGAATTGGTAGATTTATTGGGCCCGCTCGAGTCAATCCTCTATCAACGGGATGACAGATGATACAAGTAATATTGCCCGTCCACTCACTCGTTGGATTTTTTTCCTTGAAGGGTTGAGTCATGGAGCTTTCCTCTTAAGTGATGCATGCTGTTCGACTACGATTTTCCTCGAATTCTAAGGAAACAATGCCTTGAATCGCAGCTATGGATTCCCACGAATAGTTAACAGATTGATGACGGGCCTAATCCGATATGAAAATGCTAGCGAAAAGTTACCTCTGTTTTGTTGATGGCATCAGCATGTTTTCGAGTAATACCAGTGAAATAAATACCATGTTCCATGAGCGCAATTAAACGGAAGTAGGCCAAAACTGCTAGTTATTCCGAAGATAACTTATTTAAAAATGAGCCATTGTGTGATGAAAAACAAATCAATATCAGTGGTTCATTAATTGCAGAGATGTTATCCCAAATTTACGCTTGACATTGAGGGAATGTCGGAAATCGGAATATGACCCTGAAGAGTTGATTACGAATAGAAAAGAGTTAGAGTGGACCTTAAGAGAATGCTTGCGTTTTAGATACTACTTACGTGATGGGTAGATGTGTTTCTACCTAATAGCAACTGATTGTACAAAGATCAGAAGACGGTTTATGAATCATGATGGGGTGGTAGCACATATCATTACGCAAAAGTGCTACCCCAGCTAAGGACGCTCACATGAAAGCGACATAAGAAACAAAGGAGGAAGTATGATCTACGTGACTTCTGTGTTAACTAGTCGTTCAAATAGGTACCTGACCATCATATTCTACTAAGGTTATGTCCATTTTTTTAGTGTATGAATCTTTCTGACACTGACTAATATGTAGTTAAGTTGCTGAGCTTACGCGAGGTTGATAAGTTAGTTTTACTCGGTTGACGTTTCGACGTCTCCGTCTTCGTCAGAGCCGATGACCCGAGTCGATAGTCCACAGTTGCTCCTCTTCTCGATGTGGCGTCTTCGTTGTGTTACCGAGTCTCCGTATTCATAGATATTTAACTGGCATTAACATCTAAATCATTTTGTTGGTTTTCATATGTAAGTTGGACTGACTTCTGTTTTCATGCTGCCTTGAAAATTATCGAGAAAACCCCACTTATGCCAGCAAAAAGTGCAGTCGTGTCTCTAGTACTGTTGTGCAATTTCTCGGGAATGAGTCTAAAATTGTATAACATGTCATGAGGTGAAGATAAAGAGTATCATCCTTAGGAACTCTCTGCAGCGAGATGTAAAAGCGCAAGAACATACTGGTGACCCCTCTTCAACGAGCCTCTATTATGACTAGGAGTCCAACTCTGGTTTCTTACAAACTGCTGGTAAATTTTCGATAACGAGAACGCTTGGGAATTTGAAGACGTAGTCGACTTATGGAAAGAATTTTGCTCTGTCTATTTCATAGCATAGTCCTTTTAAAATTTAGAGTTGTTTAGAATTAAAATTTCCAAGAGGAATGAAAGCAAAGCTCAAATTTTTGAAAATCGAAGCGGAATCTCAGCAACCGTAAACATCAAGGCACATTTGGAGATATCACCGTGTTATAAGAGACGAATTGTCGCTTATTCAAGCACTCTCATTTTCGAAACACGATCATGGACGGAAAAAATGTGTACAAAGATTATATCTCCATGTCTGGTAACCTCCAGAAAATCAGGATTTCATTTCAGTGAAAGAAGAGAGTAAGGAAAGATTCGTAGAATCTGAACCTTTTGTTTCAGTTTACAACGTTCACTTTAAGCTCGGATATATCAGTTTAAACTTGGAAGTAGCGTTATTTTCGCACTGTATAAGTGGAAATCAATTCACGTTTCACCATAGGTGTTAGACATTGACATTGAGGGCGTCATAACTAGTGTTCCACTATCAGTTCTTCCTAACGGATATGGAAGGATGGCTGTGCCATTCCGTAAGAAAAAATTCAACCGTATATTGTAACAAATTCCAGGATCGACTTTCTATCAACCACGGCATTGATCAATTTCTTCACTGAGTTACTGATCTGTGGCAGGCACATCCCCAGTATGGAGCGTGAAGAGGAGTACATCGTGTGAACCGGGCATAAATGATATCGATTTTCTTCGGATGGAATTTTGCTCACAACGTGAGCTTATCAAAGCTCAAACGATATTGTGATTCCAATGCACCATCTCTTTGGTGGAGCTTACGTATTACTATTCTACTGAAAAAATTCTCTGGAATGCTATTCAAATCGGTAGTTAAATCAAACTCGAAAAGTTCTTCGCAATGCTGTTCATTCGCACACGAGGAATTTTGGATGATGGTTGGATATCATTTGTTTCAGCAAGCGAAAATTCTTCTGTCTATTTTACACCTTGAGATTTTAAAGTATTCAAAAGGACTTCTTTTTCATTAAAATGACTTTAATTAAGAGATAAGCTTAGAAGACAATCCGTTATGCGTTGTCTTGTAAACGCGTAAGGTTGTCGGAACTTCTACGGTACGTAATGGAGATGTTTTTTATCCAGCTATCCAGAATTATTATTTCGGAGCGGTGTAATTCTGGGAAGCTGTGATATTTGAGGCGAATTTGTAATGGCTATAAAAATGGAATGTATTAGCAGAAGTCAAGTCCTCTTATACTTCCTGACCAATTTGATTTCAGTAAGGAACTCATGTTAAATATTGCATTTCGGCATTTTGTTAGTCGGATTTTTTTGCTTCGAAGAGTGTTTTGGAATAATCCAGCTTTCCATTCTCTATTGAAAAAGCTAATACATCGACCGGGTAGAAGGTGCGAGTATGCTTTTGGTATCGAGTTGAATGCAAACTATCCCAGTTATGAATGTGTCGTTTTCTTGTTCAGCAATCGCGAGCTTTTTAAACAGCATACATTTACTTCCATAAAAACACAATACAATACAACGCTAGCTGACGTTTCGGCAGTATCGCCTTCTTCAGAGCCGCTTTTTCGTGACTTCCAATGAGGAAGTTTAGAACAGCTGATTATAG